>ML739042.1:12483-213147 GCA_009193565.1 Aspergillus coremiiformis | reverse complement strand
CGCCACTTTTACAATGAATAGCTACTAAATCCCGTAGAGAGAGTCGACTCTCAACCTGAGAACCCTTTCTCACAACTCATTACGGATCAATCCTTCGTTTCAATCCCTTCTTTCACTTTGGAATCGGGTGTTACCTTATACAATGTCCCTGTGGCCTACACGACGCGGGGTCAACTCTCCGAGACCGGAGACAACGCCTTGGTGATCTGTCACGCCTTGAGCGGGAGTGCGGATGTCGCAGATTGGTGGGGACCACTTCTTGGTGGTCCCGGACAGGCCTTCGATACATCCCGATTTTTCGTGATCTGCTTAAACAGCCTGGGCAGCCCGTACGGAACTGCTAGTGCCGTGACCCACAAGGATGGGAATCCAGAGAAGGGGCTGTATGGACCGGAGTTTCCCCTTACTACAATCCGTGATGATGTGAGGTAGGTGATCGGCCAGGTGGCGAATTTCAAAAGTACGCAAGACAACTAAGAAAATGAACAGGATCCACAAGATCGTTCTGGATTATCTTGGGGTCCAACAGATTGCGGCGGTGGTTGGCGGCTCCATGGGCGGTATGCTCACGCTGGAATACGCATATTTTGGTAAAGATTATGTACGAGCCATTGTGCCGATCGCCACCTCTCCACGACATTCAGCATGGTGCATCAGCTGGGGGGAGGCCCAACGCCAAAGCATCTATAGCGATCCTAAATACGAGGATGGGTATTATCCTTTCAGTGATCCTCCTGCCACTGGTCTTGGCGCAGCTCGCATGTCCGCTCTTCTTACCTATCGAAGCCGCAACTCCTTTGAATCTCGATTTGGGCGAAATGTCCCGGACCCTTCTAAGCGACAAAACATCAAGGGTACAGAGAAGCTGCCCACCCCGCCAAATGAGCACTGGGCCATTCATAATGATGGGCATAAGGGTGGTCGATCAACGCCGAGTGGGCGTGCCTCCCCTACTTCTCCTGTTCCACCACCGACGGAAATCCAGTACATGGATCCCCAGTTCTCTGGGACCAGGACTTTCAGTCAAACCATAAGTACCGCGCTGAGCAGCGGCCAGAAACGCCCCCCAACTTACTTCTCCGCCCAGTCGTATCTCCGCTACCAGGGAGAGAAGTTTGTCAAGCGGTTTGATGCGAATTGTTACATCGCCATTACACGCAAACTTGATACACATGACGTGTCAAGGCAACGGGCCAGCCCGACGTCGAGTGATCCCGTCCGCGAGGCTCTGTCGCAAATCCAGCAGCCAGCGTTGGTTCTGGGAATTGAAAGTGACGGCCTATTCACTTTCGAGGAGCAGCAAGAGATTGCGGCTGGCATTCCGGACTCTCGCCTCAAACGGATTGAGAGTCCCGAGGGCCACGATGCCTTCCTCCTTCAGTTTGAGCAGGTCAACAACTACATCCTGGAGTTCTTCCGCGAAGTCTTGCCCGACATCATGTCCAAGCCTCCAACTGGTGGAGCTGTAGAAGTGGACGGGGTGAATAAGCTAACCAAGAGCAGCACATTCGGAGAGGCGGAGGTAGAAGATATCACCGCCTGGTAAGCGATAAGAGGCTTGCTTATTCCCAATTTGGCGCATGCGTTGCAGCCTTACTCTCATCAACCGGTGCTCTACGGGTAACTCGGGGTTCCAGTACCTTCTCTCGGCCAACAGAGAGAGAGGGTACGCCGCGGGCCTTCATCCCGCGCGCGCCGAGTGTCTCGGGAAAGTAGCGGTGCAGTTTTTATTATTTTCTTTCTTAGCCAGTCAGAGAGATGAGCATCCAACTGCCTCTCTCGCACCTCACTAACAGGTCGAGCTGTAAAAGAAGCATCCAACTGCTCTCCATCAACAACCCTTTTCGAATGTTCTCCTTCCGTTATGGGGTCCTGACCAGGGTGATGGACGGTCTTTCAACATAATCGATAGGTCTTCCGATAGCATAGTAGATAGATTTCAACCATCAATGCTAGGAAAATACGAGATTTGATTGTTTTAATTTGCAACTCGTTTTGGATTCAGTAACTGACGCCTAGCGGGTGCATGCAGCATACTCTGTACTAGTACCTACGTAGATGTCAAAACTCACGGCACCTACAAAAACGATATGAATGAGTCTCCGTTGCATTCTAGAGAATGATGGGGTAAATGAAACTGTGGCATCATACTAACCCCGGATGAAAAAGCCCAACAAAAAGAGAAAAAGATATGCATCATCCGTGAATCGAACACGGGCCTCATCGATGGCAACGATGAATTCTACCACTAGACCAATGATGCTTCTTGATGAGAAAAAGCTCCACCTTTAGGTACTATAAGTGGAGAAGAATCTAAGAAACAACTCACTTTCCCCATGGGAAAAAAAGGCCTTTGAAAGTCATGTTGCAGATGACCACTGACTTGTCTAACCATCAAGCCATGGAACAATCTCTGCCTTTAATATTATGTGCAATGAAGTACGGAGTATATCGCATATATTTCTGAAGAAACGGAGAGTACTATGTGGTTCCACGAAGTAATCCAGCCACGTACTACGGAGTACTATACTCTCAACGGACGGCCCATAGCTACATATCGGGACAACGATTATATCATGCCATGGGAATTGACTCCCGCAATGATGTAGGATGGAAAAGTTAGACACGGTGACAAGTCACAGTCTCCATTTTCGCTTTTGCGGGGAAAGCCTGCTCGTTCCAACGAGTACTCCGTACGGAGTACGGATACATACCTTGTCTTGACTTCCCAGCCTTGTCGTGTGATAGCAAAGGGTCTAGACGTACTCCTCCGTACACGGGATGGCAACTTGAAGTCCCAACCTACAAGGGCCTCAGCCCTTGCCACATGTCCTCGGTCGGCAAATAGAACGCCAGCATACGTGGAAAATATGGGGAATCAATAAAGACCCCAATTGACCGTTGACGCTAAACTGCGGGGTATATACTGGTATATACTGGTATTTACGGAGTACTGTACAGTCCATATATGTGCTACTACGTAGTATTTCAAAAGAGGTCGCGGGAAGAGTTGCCCCGAGTTGGAGATGAAGAGATCTGCGTTTCTATACTTCGACTGTTTGCCTAGGAGGTGGGCCATGTGATACGTGGAATAATATTTGGCTCTCTGCTAAGGTTCGTATTTTTCTTTCTTTCTTTCTTTCTTTCTTTCTTTTTCTTGTTCCCTCACTCCGATGGGAGTTTTTCAATGGATGGCACTGAGTACTCTGTACTCCGTAGTACATACGGAGTAGGGCATTAAATCCTAATCGCGGTGTGGAATGGGAACGAGCGAGTTATTTGTCGTCCGACTCGGAGCCATTTTTCAGTGCGTCCCCTCTGTTGTAGGTCTAAGTATGCAGTAAATTGTCTTACAGTGATACAAAATTGACCCATCTAGAAGTCGATAATATTACTCGGAGCTTCGAGTGAGGTACTAAGGGATGTATTAAACGTTTAGATGTTCAATTATACTATTGGCAGAGTCAGCATTCTCAGGGTTACGGTCTTCCCGGCAGGTCGTTCGAGACATGCCGTGCAAGCAAAGCCTAACTCTCGTAAAACCAACCCTATATGAATCATGCAGCAAAAGGAACCACAGTAGCTCCATACGCTCCCTGCATACCCAATAGACGACGGGACCTGTAATTGAGGCCGCCGGGCAATGATTGGGAAATACCCGATTGGGATGGGGATTGACGATCTCTCTCATCTTCGGGCGTTCTCCACCACCCCCTTGATTAGTACCCCCTTTGCTCTCCTCACTTGCTCACTGTAGAAGAGATTCAATAGACAAGAAGATATTTACGATTGTGAGAATGGAGAGCATAGCAATGACCTCCTAACCAGAACACTGCAGGTGATAGTCTAGTCAGAAAATGTACGGAGTAAGGTGGTTTAACCTGAGCGATCGATCCTCGGCAGCCAGTTTATTGATCCAGATTCCAGATGATCTCCCGACCCACTGCATCAGGTGGAGCAAGCGGTTCCTTGTTTCTTTAGTCGATCATTGAACCAATTCCCCAGTTTGGAGTTAAGAGAACCCCGATGAAACTTCCGATTCAGTGCAAGTTCCAGGCCCGTGCTGGTCAGACACGGCAGGTGACATCCCTGTGGCACTATTGGGAGTATTCGTCCTTTCCAGAGCTAAGTAGGGGTGCATGATATTGTTTCAGACTCTCTGAACTCCGGCCGGTACAGCGGTACAGCCCGGAATCGTTATTATGGACTTTTATACGGAGTAGGAACTTGAAAGTTGAGTCACGGCACTCCGAGTGTTCTCAGGGCTCCAGTGTCTCGTGACACTGTTGTCCACCTTTCATTAACTGTTCTGTTTTCATCTCCTTTCTTCAGTGATACTCCGTACTCCGTACACTCCACCTGAATCTCAGCCACTACGTTGGCCATGTCATCGGGAATCGAATTATTTCTCCTGTGGTGATCGAGCTTGTGATTCGATTTTCCCTCCTCCACTGAGACTGCTGTCGCATTGCATTGATACCGGAAGTTCCTCATGCGTCCTCTCCTGCGACACGGTGCTTGACTGGTGGCAAATGTCCTCCGTCCTATTGTTTAATTTCTTTCGTCATAAGAACATTTCTCATATTGACCACAGATCTTGTTCGCAAATCTTGCTTTTCGTCGCCACATTCTTTCAATATAAGCCTGGTTAGGCTTCCCCTACATTCCAGTCCATTGCTCTGGGCGACTTCGACTAGAACACCTTCCGTAAACAGACTTCTTTTCTTCTGATTTACTTCATTCGTGAACGCTCTGGTTGCTCAAGAAGCCATTGGTGGGACGAGACGCCCAACAGTTTGTTGTATTGCCGAATCGACTGGTTCATTTGTCTGGTCAGAGACCACGAACAAAGTCGAATGAACCAACATCGACCGGGGAATAGGGGTCACCTTTCTGTCTCCAATTAACCGCCGGTCACTTCGAGTTTCTTTGTTTTACAACAAGGAGGTTTCACTGACTTCGTGCTTATGATCGCATTTCCGCCAGCCACAATGGAATCGATTCTCAGGAAAAAAGGCACCTCCATCAAAAGGTGTGGATCTATCACGCAACTGTTTAATATACAAGTACGTGTGTACTACTCCAATGTGATTCTATCTCTATGACAACATGCTGATGAACCTTCTAGAAACCGACGTTGTCGATATTCCAAGAGCCGCCAACTCGACGGTATGATATCGTGGACACCTCCGCCTATCGCAGGTCGTCGTCCCCCTTGATTGAACGTCAGTATATTAGCCCAGAACTAGAGTCGGACATTAGATATGCATGTTCGTTACTTGTATACCGAATTGAACGAGGCGTACCGTCACTTCTTACCGATGAATCTAAGCCACCGATACGGATAGGAGGCGAGAAAGAACGTCCTGGCGCAGTGGCAGAGAAACCAGTGCCCCAGATTGATTCAAAATATTTCGCCCCCGCGGTTGGCGCCGACGTGGCAGCCTTGAAGGACAAACATGACTCGGGCGTTGGGTTAACTCAGCAGCCCAGTCGACAGACCATGCGGTTGTTGCAATCATCTCATTCCGACGAACGCTCGGACTCGGATGAGCACGCACGGGGGTCTTTATTCAGTCAAATTAGGAGCACTACCTCTAGCTCCAATACCAGCTACGCGAAGGGCATCAGCAGTCATTCATCTGTTAAGAGTCCTCGACATGATGGAAAGCATTCGATGATGGGAAATGCCATGGGAGATACCCAAACTAACGAGCATGATACGATGTCTTTCCTCGCAGAAGCGCCCAAATCGGGCCCCGGTGGAGAAGATGCATCGGACAACATTGAAGTTTTCCTTAATTCGGAGGCCGCTTTCCAGTCGAGTGGGATTCCAAGCTTCGCCTCCGCTTCAGGAATGCTTAGTTGTACTTCACCAAGCTTCGGAGTGCGCAGCTATCTCCCTACGCATCATGAGTCCCACGCACTTGAGCAATCAATGTTTCTCGGAGATCGACCGGCCTCGATGCCGAGCGTTGAACGGTCTCACTTTGACAAGGAAGGTCACGAGCCCGGGATTATCATTGATACCAATGGCATTGCGCATACTTTAAGCATTGCGGAAGAAGCGCAGCGCGACATCAGTCTACAGCAAGCTGTCATGGCCAAAATGAAAACTGGCTCGGTTGGATCCATCTCTAATGCAGTACCAGCACAATCCCCTACACATACTTCACCGCATGAGAATCCCTATTCTGAGCACCAATCAATACCTTCTCGACTTCAAAGTACCTGGTTATCTAGAAGCAAAGCAGCCACATTGAAGTGGAAGAGTCGCTCCGAGCCGTCACCTCATCCATCCCCAAGGTTCCCCAAGCTTGTCGGCTTATTTCGAAAGCGGAGGACTCCTGATCAAGAAAATCCCTTGGAGAAGCCGTCCACCATTACCCAGTGATTCCGCTCATCTCATTCCAAGTCGGGTATTCCCCGACGTTCGATCCATCTATAATTTAATTTATCTTTCTCATCTTGGTAGCCATGTCTCATGCAAGGCGATTCATGGAATCTATTCGATGGTACCCATACCCGTGGTGGTTCAAGGGAACCTTGGTGTATACCAATAGCGAAGCATGATGCACCTGTTTCGACACTCCTGTCCTCAAAGGTCCTTACGGGCTACCTTTTCTACCAGTATATACTTTCAAAATATTGATACAAGAGTTTGACTGCACACAAGTTCCCTGATCCGGGAATATCTGGACATGGTACTCCCGGCCGAACAACCTGTTGATACACAGCATTGTATTCCCTCACTCTAGCAGTAAACCTCCCCGCACGAGTGATCGATTGCTATAATAGAACTCTTTATACCTGACGTGGCAGAGGCACCGCAAAAGTTCCAACTTCCATCTCCTCCGGTTCGTCTGTTGCAAGCGGGGTAACAGAAACCAGTACCTGATAGAATTAATATCGCGCATGTCCAGTGGGACATTTCATGAACCCATGCAAGTGATGTCTGCCACGATGGATAAGATATTGATTTCTTGCGCTCCGACTGCCCCGAACCATTTTCGTATACCTGGGGAGTTGTTTGGATGCATATGAGGGCGACGAGTCATTGGTGGTAGTCCATCCACCGAAAAACCCCTCAGGATGGCGCTACTATGTGGCCGAATATCACGATCAATTATATTATGAAGATCCGCACGTTGGCTAAGGCATTGATACCTCTCCGATGCTCCAGATGGGCCTTTCGGAAGCCACGCTGCAAGATATACATGGAGGGAAAGGCATGATTTGTCCGCGAGTGGCGCCGACAGGGCACATCCAAAGCACTCACCACCAGAGAATGGCTACTGGGAGGGGTTGACACGCATGCGATTTGCATCGCGGGGCATCGACGTGACGTATCTTCGTTGGGATACTCATGATCAGGGAGTATGCAATGAAATCCTCTGCATCCGACTGTTGCTGTTGGCACATGCCTTGGGTTCTGGATATTCAGTCACCAGTCTAGGAGACCTTTCAGGCATCTTCGCATACGAAATCCATGTCTGAGTACGGAATACTCGCGTTGACATGCCTTTTCCGGTCTACGTGGCTCCATCAGTGTCCCCATCCAAGCATGGATGGAGGGTGAAAGAGGAGGGACAGAAAGAGCGCACGCTTGATCGACTTCTCGAGCCATATAAACCTGTGGCCGCCCGCTCTTGACAACGATCTTTCGCTACTCAAGCTCACTTCGCTTTCAAGTACCTCAGTTCTCCCCAAGGTCTGACCCCCCAACGCACCACTGTTACCGCAATCACTGAACTCGTTACAGCCTCCGACCAAATTCTCTAGTCCCCAACCAGCCTCCCCTCGTCACGATGCAGCCCAACGAAAACCTCGTTCACCCGGAAAGCCCAGTCGTCGTCTCGATCCCCGGCGGCGCCAGGATCCATATCACTGGTGTGACCAACGCCGATTTCCACCAAAAGGTCACCGTCCAGGAAGTCGGCCGAGAGCAATACGTCTTCGAAGGAAGCGGCGAAGCCAAATCCATGCTGCTCCGAGGCGGCGCCGAGAGCGTTGACCTCGAGCCCCTCGCTGGCTCTGGGTTCCGCACCTGGACTATCAACTTCCAGAACTCGGCCTCGGGCGCTGAGGACTCGTTCAAGACGTCCAAGGTGCTGCGTCCCATTTACAACACCGTGTACGATGACAACTACAACGTGCGCAGCATGCAGTGGGAGATCGCCAGTGAAGACAACGTGGACGATGACTACAACGATGCGATCATCCGGATTGTTGCCGACATCTAGATTTGAAGATTCGGTGGATCCGAAGCTGGGAGACTGTGATATGTATCTCTCATAGCCATATCTAGATAGTATTACTTACTACGGAGATTCCCTGGATGGGAACGCGGCAAATAAAATATCCTTACACTGGGTTCACTTGGGCGAATCTTGTCTACGAGAATACTTCACACTGTGGCAGTTTGATAGACTAGGAAGTATCGTATGTCCAGAAAGTGGAGAGCAGGACCTCTGTATGGCCATAAATCCATGTAGAAGCACTGAACGTCCCAGGCGTACATTTCAAGTTCTCAATTGTGAAGCGCCCATATATTGAAATAGAATACCATGAACACAACACGGTAAAATCCGACGCAACGTCCAAAAATCCCTTCCCCACCTGGCCGTCTTAGGGTGCATCGTCCCAGAGCCCTCACCACACACGCCTACCCATGGACCAAAATCACCTATGAAACAACCTCCACCACGCCCCGGGGCGTCTGCTGGGACTCGAAGAAAGCTCCAAACCAGCCCTCGTCATATCGCGAGTCAACGCAGACGGCGATCCGACTGCCGCCGGATTTGAAATTGCCCGATTGCGCGGCGCGGCATTGAAGCTCGGGCTACTATCTCGAGGAGGTTTTTGTTTCTGTCCTTTCTTGCATTACATGCTTGATTGTATACATACTGTTGTCTCCGTCACGCCGTTTATCTGCGTTTCTTACAGTCCTACCCAGTACCGTGTCTTCTGGACGTCGAACGATGACCGGAGCGTCTCCTCCCCGGTCCCCGTTACGAGCACTTCGTATGTGCCCTTCTCGGATGCCCATTTCTCCCGCTGCTCGTCCCACCAGCTCGTGGCTAGCTTCTTCTCTACCACGATCTCCACGGTCTTCTGCTCGCCGGCGTCCAGGAACACCTTCGTGAACCCCTTCAGCTCGCGCACGGGCCGGTTCACGTCCGTCGGCGGCGGCACAACCCACAGCTGGACGGTCTCGGCGCCGGCGACGGGGCCGGTGTTGCGGACGCAGACGGAGGCGGTGATGGGCTCGCCGCTTTCCTCGTAGACGGGCTTCTCCGGACAGCAGGTGAGGGTCAGGTCGGAGCGGGCGAAGGAGGTGTAGGAGAGGCCGTGGCCGAAGGGGAATAACGGGGGGAGAAGCGTCTTCTCGTAGTAGCGGTATCCGACGTAGACGTCTTCGCCGTAGAGGACACGGCCGCGCTCGCAACGGAAGTTCAAGAAACTCGGGTTATCCTGCAGACGCACCGGGAACGTCACCGGCAGCTTGCCGGACGGATTGACCTCGCCGTACAGCACGTCCGCGATCCCGTTGCCGCCTTCGTTGCCGCCGAACCAGGCTTGGAGTAGCGCTTTGGTTTGCGGCGCCCAGGGCATCGTCACTGGCGTGCCGCTTTGGATCACTACGACTGCGTTCGGGTGCACGGCGAGCACGCGTGTGATCAGCTCGTCGCTGCCTGGCGGTAGGTCCATGTGCTCGCGGTCGTATCCTTCGCTTTCCCATTCGTCTGTCAGCCCGGCGAAGAGGACCACTTGCGAGGCCGTGGCGGCTAGGGAGACGGCCTGGGAGATCAGCTCCTCCTGGGCGACGCGGCGGCTGGCGCCGAAGCGGAACCCGCCGGGTCCGAAGACCACGACGCCGCGCGTGTCCAGGTCGGAGGTCGGGGCCGTGCCGAACTGGAAGAGGACCCGGTAGGTGTGGCCGGCTTTGAGCTGCTTCGCGCCCTTCTCTTCGACGGTGGCGCTGCCGAAGAAGGCGGACCCGTGGCGCTGGTTCGTGGTGTTGTCCACGACGAGCTCCCCGTCGACGAACAGCTGGCCGGTGCCGACGACCGTGACGCCGAAGTCGTAGACCCCGTCCTCGTCGGGGGTGAAGAAGCCCTCCATATCGACGTAATACGTCAAGGACTTGATCTTGGGGTTGACGTAGTCCATAAGGAAACCCGTCGACGACACCAGATGCAGCTCATCGACCAATTCCCGGTCCGCCGCCGATGGAGGCTCATTGAACACCCGGAACGTGAAGCCCTTCTCCCCGTCGGCGGTCTTCAACAACGGGCCCAGCAAAGGCAGGTCCTTGAACGAGTAAACGCCCTGGGAAAAGCTGACCGCGCCCTTGCTCTGCGCCGACACGCCCTCCCAGGGACTGACGGTGTAATACGCATCCAGCGACGCCGATCCCCCGCCGCAATACGCCGCAATCTTCGCATTCGGACCGATGACCAGAATCGACTTCTCTTTGCTCAGCGGCAGGATCTTCTCCTCGTTCTTCATCAGCACCACCGACTCGGCCGCCGCCCGCCGAAGCAGCGCCCGGTCCTGCGGCCGATTCAGCGCCTTCTCAGCCGCCTTCTCCGGAATCCCCAGCGGCTCCACGGCATTCACCAAGTTCAGCACATTGCGAACCCGCTCATCGACCACGAACTCGGGCACCTTATTCGCCGAAACCGCATGAGCCAGCGCCGTTCCCCGCCAGCGTGTCTTCCCCGGCATTTCCAGATCCAGACCTGCCCGAATCGCATCCGAAGTACTATAAGTCCCGAACCTGAAGCCGATCAGCACACACACACCACCCATCAAGACAAAGAAGAAGAAGAAGAAGAAGAAGAAGAAGAAGAAGAAGAAGAAGAAAACTAACCAATCACTCATAACCAACCCATCCCACCCCCACTCGCTCCTGAGAATATCAATCAAAAACCCCTCATGCTCACTAACATGCACACCATTCACCTTATTATAAGCCGTCATAACACAAGCGGTGCGACAAATGCGCAGAGCCAACTGAAACGGCAACAGATAAATCTCCCGCAACGCGCGCCCCGTCACGATGCTATCAACCGCCGTCCGCTGATGCTCCTGGTCATTGCAGACGAAATGCTTCAACGTCGCCGCCACGCCTTTCTCCTGGATGCCGTGGCAAAAGTGCCCGGCCAGCGTACCCGACAGCACGCCGTCCTCGGCGAAGGACTCGAATCCCCGGCCGCCGAGCGGAGACCGTTGCGTGTTGATCGTGGGGCCGAGGACGATGTGCGCGCCTTTGGCGATGGCCTCATCGGCTATGAGACGGCCGATGGAGTGCAGGAGCGCTGCGTCCCAGGTTGCGCCTAGGGCGGTGGCGCAGGGGACGCAGGCGGCGGGGACGCCGTTGAAGAAGCGGGTGCCACGGATGCCGTTTGGGCCGTCGGACATTCGGAGGGAGGGGATGTTGAGTCGGGGGATGGGAGCTGTGTGCCAGAAGTCGATTCCGGCTGTTAGGGCTACTTTTTCACCTAGGGTGAGGTCTTCGAGGGTTTTTTCGACGTCGAGACGGGGCATTTTGACACAGGGGTGGATGCTGGAGATAGATAGGGGGGAATATGTTAGCACGGAATGAAAGCTCATTCATGGAGTACGGAGCATAGAATATATAGTAGCCATACATCCCACGTTCTCAACCGGCCATAGGTCACGGAGGCATTGCTTTGAACCCCTGGTTGATAGTCAACCGGTCTCTCGATAGTTCACCCCCGAGCTCCCCGCTTGACGTCGCAAGATGGTCCACCAATAGGCAAGATCATGGCAAAACTCCGTCGCCGTGGATCCGAACGATGATGGCGCGACGAGGGAGGAATCCAGTGCGAGGAATTTATCCAGCGGAGAAGTGGAAAACACCCGAAGATTAACCGATTGCTTGGCTGTGCGGTCGGCGGGGGAAGTTGGCGGAGTCTCGGACCGTCGTGCCTACTAGTTAGTTAGTTAGTTAGTGTTAGTTCTACTTAGTACTTAGTACATCTTATTCAACTTGGCTTTGAGGTTCGTGTTCATGGTTCAACTCTTGTCTCGTTATCGGGGAAACTGATCCCGACGTTGCGGTGTACACTGAGGTCTGAGGGTTTCTCAAATCACTTGATAACCACTTGAAGTCTTCCGAAACACGAAGACATCAGCGGAAACCCATTGGTGGCTCAAACCGTCTCTTTGTTTTAACTCTGAGGCGCTCCCACAACCTATAATTAGACTGTAATCACACTATGCGCATTGTTCGTCCGATCATGACCTCACACCTGGTTGTAACGAGGGCAACCCTCCGTTGGAACCCCCCCGAGGAAAGACTTCATCCACAAGATGTCCCGGCTCAGAATTGCCAGTATATCGTGTATCATACTAATAACCACCGTGCTATGCATCGACCTCCACTATCTTTGGACCCGACGAAGTCCAGAACCACCCTTGATCCCAGACAAGAGTGCAGTGCCGCTCCAGCACTCGTTGGCAGCCATCCCATCGAAGACCAGCTACACCCGGACCCTCGTCATCGGCAAACGACAAGACGACGACACAACATGGGTGGATACGCTGGTAGAAGAGGACCCGGACCTGGACAGTGCCATTTATATCGTGGACAACAGCAGCGCGACATTGACGATACCCAAAAATAAAGGTCGTGAAGGCATGACCTACCTCACCTATATCATCGATCACTACTCCACCCTGTCCGATATCACGATCTTCATGCAACCCCACCCAGTTGCGTGGTATAATAACATCTTCCTCGACTTCGATTCGAGGAAGACCGTTCAGCGACTGAAGAGCGAACACGTCGTGCGCACCGGTTATATGAATCTTCGATGTCACCACGACCCCGGCTGTCCAGACCCGGTTCATCCGGTGGTAGATGGGAAGCCGAAGAAGCCAGTGGATGCGTACACGGGCGTCGCATGGCTCCAGCTCTTTCCGGGGGTGTCGTTACCCCAGACCCTGTCGGAACCCTGTTGTGGTCAATTCGCGGTGAGCTCTGAAGCGATTCGGACCATTCCGATCCATTACTATATTCGATGTCGAGATTGGTTGCTCCGAACGGAGATCGACGACTTGTTCGCCGGGCGAGTCTTGGAATATCTCTGGCACTGGCTGTTTACCGCGAAGGAGGAATTCTGTCCGGATGAAATCGACTGTTACTGTCGAGGGTACGGCGTGTGTTTTACGAAGGAGGACTACGCTTTATATTTCACGTTACGCGATCAAGTCGGAGGTCTGGAGAGACAACTGGAGGACTTGAAAAGGAAAAAGTTGACTGCGCCGAGGACGGTTTCTGAGGTGGAACAGCAGATATCAGAAATACGCCAGCGCATGGGCGCCATCGTGGCGGCAGTTTCATAGACAGTAGTCGATTAGAGTCAATGATTATTAATGATGATGAGTTCTTGATAAGTTTCCAGTGACAGCAAATCGTCGTCATGGGCCATGATATACGGATTACCGAATTGACTTTTGGAGGCTCTCGGTCTTCAAGATGGTCGAGATGAAGGGACATTTCCCGACTCACCGGCACCAGGGTTGAATGAAACTTCTCAGGTCATGAAAGAAAGAGCAAAGAAGAGGGATCGCATCGTCCGACGCCAACCTGACAAAATGCGATCGCCACTGGGGATCGCTCTGTCGCGAATAGTGCCGATCTTGCTCGCGTCCACCTCCATCGCCCTTTGCCTCGCATCCTTGCTGCGAAGGACCTCATTGCAACCGACATGGTCAGCAAACCACCGGATGAGCAACGATTGCCATCCCGATGTCAGGCGTCTCCAGCAGCTTGGATTCGACGCGCTCGACTACGCCCAACTACAGATTGCCGTGATGCGCACGGAAGACTTCGCCGGCTTTCGCGATGAGCTCCACGCCCCATTTCCCACGTACCACACCGTGCATCTGGAGCATCTGGATGGATGGAACGACACAATATGTGCGCCCGTGGTTACTCTGACGGCCCCCAGGCGGTCATCCCCGCCTGACGCTTCACACATTCTATTTGGCGTTGCCACGACGCTCAAAAGACTAGATGAATCCCTGGGTCCCTTTGCGCACTGGGCTGGTGGCACTGGAGCCAGGATCATCGCAGTCATCGATCCCGATCCCCGGAAAAGCCATGTATTACAACGAGCCCATCGATTAGGGATTCATCTCACGATCGTCGAGTCCTCCACCGAATACCTGGACCGCTACTTCTCTCTGATCAGCGTCCTCCATCACAACCGCGAGGTGCAGACCAGATGGGCCGTCTTGATCGATGACGACACGTTCTTCCCATCGATGCAGAACCTGGTGAATAAGCTCGCCACATACAACGCCACAGAACCTCAATATATCGGTGCACTCACCGAAGACTTCGAGCAGATGCACGACTGGGGATACATGGCGTACGGCGGAGCGGGGGTGTTCCTCTCCATGCCCCTCCTGGAGCAATTGAATGGGGTGTATGCGGAATGTAGCAGGTTCCAGGATACGGGTGATCGTAGAATTGCCCGCTGTATCTATGCTCACACCACGACGAAGCTCAGCTGGGAACGGGGCTTGTACCAGTTAGACCTTCACGGCGACGTTTCAGGATTCTTTGAATCGGGTCGTCCACTCCCTTTGTCGGTGCACCATTGGAAGTCATGGTTCCAGGTAGATATGGAAGCGATGAGCGCGATCGCCTCCATCTGCAGCGACCACTGTCAACTGCGCCGCTGGAGGATGTCCGACGGCTGGTTCCTGGTGAATGGATTTAGTCTGATACAATATTCCACGCCCTCAGAGGATCTGCAGAGGATGGAGCAAACATGGGAGTCCGGGCACTATCCTGATGACCAGTTTACACACAGTCTGGGCCCACTGCGCCCCAAGGATGAGATGAAGATATCCTTACGCCTGAAGCACGTAGTCAAAGGGAAGGAGGTCGTTCGCCAAATATATGCGCGTGAGTCGACATCGGAAAACCCTCAGGTGGTGGAGATTATATGGTACCTGGCTGAATAAGGTATTGCCATGAGCTTGGTTTCTGTGTATTTAGACCAGAAGGAGCTTTAATCTCAGCTGCTACGTGTCTTCTGGACTTCACGTCTATACATCAGCAGGTTACAGCACTTACATTCTGGATTAAGGTGTATCATTATCCACAGACGAGAAGCTGGTATCCGGCCAAGACGCCAAAGAAATGTAGAGAATACACATGGACTCCAAGTGGAGCCGAGAAGGCTATCCCAATGCAAGAAAAGATGTGAACACCGTCCAACAATGCATAGATGCGTGATGTAACAATGGAAGAAGAAAAAACATCGAGATCAAAAGAATGACAGTAATAGATCACACCCGATCATGTCATGGTATCTAGATATCTTCACGCGCCCCGTCGAGGCCGTTTACTTTCAACCCCCATTCGCATCCCACCTCGGCCACCACCGTCGCCATGTCCGCTTTCATCGCCTCCTGGTCGTCCTCGCTTTCGGTGAGAGCCTCCTCCGCTGCCGCCATCGCGGTTATAATCGCGGTCACGCGGACGATCCCGATTCCGGTCTCGGTCTCTATCACGCAATTCCCGCCCGCCCCAGCGGCGCTCGTCCTCGGCGTTGGCCGGGAGAAGCGCTGGAGGCGGAGGCGGTTGGCCACCAAGAGAAGAGGGAGG
Source organism: Aspergillus coremiiformis (assembly GCA_009193565.1). Lineage (NCBI taxonomy): Eukaryota > Fungi > Ascomycota > Eurotiomycetes > Eurotiales > Aspergillaceae > Aspergillus > Aspergillus coremiiformis. The sequence goes on along the minus strand of ML739042.1, from coordinate 197,492 downwards.
TCGGAGGCGGCCTTCATGTTCCTGACTCTGGGCCGCGTCTGATGTATCGTCCCGATCCCGCCGACGGCGATTATCGTCGCGCGATCCGGTTCCTCGTCGTGATGCTTCGCGGGTCTCGTATCGTTCTTCGCGATTATTTCCTGTACCTGCATCACTTCTACGACTGCGCTCACGCTCGTAGTCTCGCGTCCGGTCTCGGTTTTCCTCTCGTCGACTGCTACTCCGCGTTCCTTCCTCCTCACCGGTCCGGCGGTCGCGTTCCCTCTCCCTATCACGGTCACGATCTCGCTCTCTGTCGCGTTCTCGTTCCCGATCCCGATCGTGACCCGAGTACCGCATAGACCTCCGGAGCTCGGCCCCAGCCTCCTCCACCTGCTCCCCACGAGGTCCACCGGGTCGATTCCGGGCATGTCCATCACCCTCAGGGAAAGAAGTAGAAGGCCGGCCAGCCATGAGGTCAGGTCGATTCTGCATGGGTGGTCCCAAACGACCGCTGTCATCAGGAGCCCCAGAGGCTTGAGGAGAAGGGGCGTTCATACCAGCAGGCTGGCGGTTAGCGCCTCTGCCACGAATTGTTGGGCCAGGCCCCGCACGCTCAGCAGGCCCTCCAGATTGTTGCAGCATGGTGTTGATTCCTGCGAACCGCTTATCCCCACGGCCTCGTTCGCCGCCATAACCAGGGCCCTGAGGCGGTCCCCGGTTAAGGGAGGCCGGCCCTTGTGGTGGTCCAAGCGCACTACGGGGTCCTGATGGGGGAACAACAGAGACGGGAGATGACGGGTGACTGGAGCGCATGGGACCACCAAATGTGCCATCCGCGGGCTGCGGTTGGAGGTTCTTCAAACGGTCTGGATGTATTCCACTGGTGTCAAGCCTTTCGGGACCGGGTGATGATGGAGTTCCAGACGCAGACTGGTCAGGGCCGCCTCGCATGCCCTGTCGACCTGGTCCCGTAGGCGGTTGGCGTTCATTAGGTGCGCCCGGCCCGCTAGATGACGCAGGGCCGCCTCGCCCACCTCTTCCAGGTGCATTTCGCCCACGAGGTCCGGATGGGATTTCTGCAGGAGGTTCCGGCTGACGCAATCGTCCATGACTCAAATCGGGGTCTCTTGAGTCTGGACCTTCCATAGGAGGTCGTCCAAGTCGTTCGCTGCGAGGCCCGGTCGGCAAATCCTCGTGCCGTGCATGTGCTTGTGTGAAGTTGCCAGATCGGCGGTCATCCGGGAACCATTCCGGACGGTTTGGGAGTTCCACTCTTGGTGGTGATAATGTTCTCGAAGGCAGAGATCGTCGATCGTCCTTCTCTTGTCGTACTGGCTCTCCACGTCGGTAGCTCTCACGGTCAGGGTGGTCATGTATCATCTCTGCGCGGTCAGGATGTGTCGGAGGGCCAGAGCGTGCGACAGGCGGTGTGTCTCTAGCATCGGAAGGGCGCAAGCGTCCAGAGCGATCTGGCCACTCCGGTTCTCTCGGGAGACGCCCTTCACGATAGGGAGGACCACGGAATGGCTCATCCATAGATGGCCTTAGAGGGTACTCTCTATCGAGACGACCATAGCCTCTGCCATCACCTAGAGGCTGTTCAAATGGTCTGCTGTAGTCATGCTCACCCCCATAGCGGCCGCTTCGAGGATAATCTGAATGCCTGTCGCGTCTGTCGTCCAACAGGTCAGGTCGAGGTGGTAATCTCCCCTCCTCTCGATAAGGACGGTTGGGTGTATGCGTCTGCAAACGCACATTTTGATTGCTGTGAGGCGTTCGTTCCGGGTCAGGGCGTCGGGGAATGTTGGCTGGCCGGTTAGATTCAGGACCCTTCGGGGGAGCTTGGGATGCTGAGGACGCAGGGACGGACTGCACGGTAGTACGAGACTCTGCAGCCGGAGTAGCAGGTTCCTCACCAATTGCTGTTTCAGTGCCGCTGGCCTGTTGCATTTGGGCGATGGCTTGTTCGGCTGTCGGGGTTGTCACATCAGCTTGCTCGGACAGCTTCTGGTCCGTTTTGTCTGTATCTGCGGCGCTCATCGTTGCAACATCAGTCATTTTCGCATCCTCAATCTCTCCATCTTCGACTTCTGTCTTCGTAAACGCTTCAGGCTTTGAAGTAGCCTGAGGTCTGTGATCGGGGTAATCAGCAACTCGGGTCCTGTTGGTAAGATTGACCTTAGGTTGTATGAACTTACTCGTTCGTTGGGTTGAACTCAGCCGCAGATGCATTCAAACCTGGAGTGGAGGATTGAGGCCGTGGTGTCCCGGATTTACTACTTGCGCTCTTATCCATTAACTCAGCTTTTGGGGGGTTGCCCTTTCCTGCTGCCGGTTGGCTAGTTATCATAAAGGCTTGAGGAAGCATCCATTTCTTTTCGCGCCGGTTGAGATCACCAATCAGAGAGGCAGCTGGAATCTTCACATCATCCCGCTCATCGTTCTGGCTGAGATGATTCACGCTTGTCAGCATATCACGGCCAATCCAGTTGACGGCTGGGAAGTTTTGCACAGCCGCCTTAAGGACACTGATAGCGTTGCGAATGTGCATGTATTCGCCGCCATTCAAGCAAGTCTTGAGGGCAGCGGCCAGTAGGCGGTGCCATTTATACAACAGTCGACGGAAGTCCTCGTACTCCAAGAACGTCGTTGGTTTGCCTTCCGGGTCGACGGTCATGGCGAATCCAGGAAGATCTTTCTTAGTACCAAATGCTTCTTTCTCGTAGACGGCCTTGTCGGCATGCCAGCGGCCAAGATCACGGATGATCTCGTTCAGGAAGCGGCCAAGGTTATCAGCTTCTCTTGAAGTGCATTGGAAAATGAGAGCAGTAAGTCTCTGTTCTCGGAACAATTGGTCTAAGAGACCGACAGTGCGGAAGTTGGGCGTTCCGGATGTGTGAAGGAATTTCAGGAGTTTAAAACAGTAGAAGGCATCAATCGGGGACAAGAGCAGACGAGGCAAAAAGCACTGCTCGAGCAGGGAAACATTCAACGAATCATGTTTTCCACGCATGCCAACGAACCATCGGTCCTTTTCCTTCTGCAATTTTGTCCTTATTTGACCATAAGATTTCAAATGAGCCTTGTTCTCCTCCAGTATCCGGTCTTGAAGCTGGGCGATCTGCTTCTTTTCCCGCTCCTTTCTCTGACTGCCAGCCATGCTGATGTCAGATCGGTCGTTGCCAATGGCAATCACTTTCTTCTTCTGGCGGTCGATTTCGTCTTCATATGCTTTTTGGGGTACGTGTACGTCATAAAGGGACAGCTGCCAGAAGGTCACATAAAAGTGCAGGCCAACGACACCCCATGTTTCAGGAGGCAGTGCGGATTTCACCTGGTTTTGTAGGTCTTGCATGACAGGATTCAGAGGAGATTCAGCTGTAAGGGAGGCTGTGGCGATGGCTTGCTCCGTGGTCTTATTCACCGCGTCGGTATCAGTATGTTTCTCGGGCTGATCTTTGTCAACATCCATGACATTTTCAACAGACTGCCCGTCGTCCTGAGCTGTCGCCTCTCCTTCATCCGTCTCCATCTTCGCCACTTCTTGAGGAGAGGATTGCTCCTCGCCCTCCCCACTTTTCATCACCACTGCTTCCTCTTCCTGTGCGACTCTTTGACTGTCGGATATCTTCTTGGCCACGCTTGGTCGCCGAATCCAAAAAGCAACTTCCGGCTGCACGCCGAACTCACTAATCAGTGATGCGAGATCAGGAACGAATGAATCGAACTCCTCCACCGACATGTTGCTGCGCAGAAGATCCAGATATTGCGCTAAGACTCGATGAATCTCGTCAAAGACGTTGCCAAGCAGTTTGAGTTCCGAGGAGGCCTCAGATTCCTTAAAAATGCACGTCCAACGCTCCTGGGCGATGGCAATTAGCAACTGGCCGGCGAGCTTCGAGATGGTCAACGCCTTCATTAGTCGTCTTGATGTAGTTTTCGACTCGTGCCGTCGATCTAATAGCTGTAGGATTGTTTGGGCCTGAAGGACCTCGCCACCGGCCATGGCCTGGATTTGGTTGTCGTTAAAGTTGGTGTCCGTGATGATACCTGCCATAGAACTGATCACCTGCTCCAAGACAATGAGATCGGTAGAATTATTGTGTCGAAGCTGCTCAACAACGTATTGCAGCACTGGAGTGGGATCCATTACCGAGTACCGCTTGAAGGTTCTGCCCGCGAAAGTCGCAAGGGCATTCAGCCAACGACTGGTCAACAATCCACCCTCTTGGACACGGCTTCTTCCTTTCTGGCCAAGAGAATTGATCAAGGCCCACGTCAAGATGTCGTACCCAAGGTTGGTAAAGTAACGTGCACATTCCACAACAACCTCAATCAGATTTTCATAAGATTCGATCTGACTGATGGCGACGTTGATAACAATTCCGGGATTTGCGTACGCAATCTTGGCCAATGCACGAGCCATGGGTCGAATGTTCGTCTTGCTTAGCCTCTTGAGGACGTCCTTCGTTTCCGCCCTCGCCTGATCAAACGCCGACTTGATGTCCGGAAGACGAGAAGTTTGCCCAGAATACCACTCTGCATACATGTTGTATCGAGTTTCCCGAGGGAAGAAGCTGGCCAGATCGAATACCTCGTTGACAACACCGGGGTTTGCTTTAGTCAAACTAATCGCAGGGACTAGAAGGCGTTTGCAGAGATCCTGCCACCGGGCCCTGTTTTCGGGAGAATCGTCTTTAATAAGGCTATCTTTGCCTATCCGCGCAATTTTCGTCAATAAGCTCGCATCTTGTCCAATCTTATGTCCAGAGAGGTTGAGGAAGGATGAACAGAGTGCAAACACATCGTCAACCGTCTGGCATAGAGGAACATTATCTGCCCAGTCGTCCCAGTAAAATCTATAATCAGTCCCATCGTTCGTATCTTCCTTATCAAGTTGAGCCCACCGAAGCACTCGTCTCGGCGGTGCTGGACTTAGCCGAATTTGACCCCTTGGTACGCCGGACTGGTCTGTACTCAGCATCTGCCTCTGCTCTCTTAGTTCATCTGCAGAAGGGAGGGGCCGCAGTGAAGCGTAGACCTTGCTCAAACAGTGATGCATAATACGATGGATGAACTCGGGAAGTTCCGGGTAACCATCTATAAGCCAGGGGAATTTGCTGAGTATGAAAAGGGATTCGGGAAGCGCGCCGATTGCCAATAAGCTCTTGAGAAGCATCACTTTCTGGTCTGACGGTTCCGGAAGCTCGTCTTCCTCGGTCTTCCCTGGTGTCGACTTCTCCGTCTCTTGGTCTTTCCCGGGAGTCGCTGATCGTGTCTCCGATTCCCGAATGCGGGGAGTAGGTAAAGTGTCATCTGATAAAGCACCAGCCATCATTAACGCATTGACGCCTCCACCAGGCCGCGCCGCTCTCTCTCTCTCCGCTCTCTCTTTCGTTTTCTCCTCTTTTAGAAGGTCCATTGAATCATCAGGTCTCCAAAGATGAGGGTACAAATCACGTAGTGAGATGAACCCTACTTTGATCAGCAGAGCAGCAAGATAGATGAGATTATCCGGGAGAATATCAGACTTATTGCGAGCCCGAGATGAGTAGAAGCGAAGCTTGAATCCGAGAAGCTGTGCCGCCACTCTATTCCCCTTCGGTGGCAATGTCCCGGTGGCCTCAATCCATTTCCGCGTGGCTGCTTCCTCTTCGGAAAGACTATTGCTTTCAGGGAGTATCCGTTTTACCTCCTCCTCAGAGACGGGTTTCCGACCAATCTCAAAGAAAGCCCGCGTGCCAATCTCTCTCACTCGCTCCCAAAATGCTCTGTCTCGATGTTCGTTTGCATGGACAGATTCGGCCCGTTCCTCGTCAGTCGTTACCCATCCCGCAGAGCCTGGTAGTGCCCAATTTGGGAGTCCAGAATCGTGATTATCACCATCAGCACTGCGGAAAGCGTCCTCCTTCGGCCACCATGAGCTAGCTCTGAGAAGCTTCACAAAGAATCGATATTGCTTCACAAGTACGGCGGCGAAAACGTCTAAAGTGACGTCAAGGACGCGGCCGACATCCATATCAAATGCACCGATCATTGCCTTAACCCTTTCGAAGGTATCCTCGACAACTTCGCTTGACGGAGGCTCGTTATTGCTAGTTGTGAAGAGCTCGGTAAGAAGTTTCGAATATCCCTCGGATTCTTCTCGCAGCAGGTTATAGTTGGACTGTCGGTAGAGTAGATTGGTCTGCTTCCGAATGCCCATACGGGCGAATGTATCACGAACAAGTCCCAGAGATTGAAGAAGTGGTGTGTCAAGCTGAAGGCGCATGAGTGCAGCATTGATCCCTGTCGAGAATACCAGTGGTTTCAGGGCAGGGTTTGTGGTATCAGAGTCGGTAACAATAGATAATGTGTCCAAGAACAGAGAGCGGGTATCAAAGATGGGAGTCATCTGTCCTTCACTACCCATCTCGATATCTTCTGCAACGTCTTCTCCGATGATATCCTTAACTGCCGCCCCGGCGTCGGTCGGCGACAGCCGTCCGTAAAAAGCGCTTCGAATCAATTCCTGGTATACCGCGGCCAACCTTGAGATATCCTGCTCATGCTTTGCTTGTGTTCCATCTTCAACAAGCCTTTGCTTCCCCGTGGAGTACCATGTTTCGACGACATTGTCGGTCACGTACTCATAATCGTATGGGGGAGGTGGGGCTGCAGGTTGCACAGGAAGGGCATGCGATATCTGAGGTTGTGGCGGGGGTGGTGGGTGTGACTGGGATTGCAATGGAGCCGGGGAAGGGGCGGGGGGAGTCTGCAGCTGATTCATCGCTGAAGAGGTGCCGTTTGTCTGATTCTGATCCGTAGGTTCTTTCACTGGTGTTGTGTTTGGGAGCGACATAGCAGTATCCTTCCGACCGCCAGGCTGATGACCATCACCGCTAGGCCTCCGGCCAAAATTATTCCTACCCCCTCGGCTCATTTGTCGACGTACCCTTCCGCGAGATTCGGGGTAATCACGATGTTGGTTCTGTTGCGCCATGTTTAGGTTGCTCGGCCGATGAGGAGAGGGCCGTTGGTCGTTTCCCGAATCGCCAGACCAATTTCTGTCGCCTCTCTTTCTTTTTCCTCCACCACCTGGAGCCATGACAGCTTGATTCAAGCTATCTTGGATTGCTCAGGCAGAGAACCGGAATGTTTCCGACAGGTCGCAAGTCATGAGCGGAGCCTGTGTTTGGCTTGTCAGCTTGCATCATCATTAGGAAGACGATCAGATCATTGCATCAATTGAGTATAGGAGATCCAGAGGGTAGGATGGTACAACCTGTTATGGAAATAATATATGACGACCTAAAATGATAGAGGCGAGATCGCGCTGTTTGGGGGCAAAAGGTGTCTTCGGGGTATGGAATCGGGGATTGACGATAATAACGAGGATTGCATCGCGGGTGTCGCGCTTATTTGGCCTGTGTTACCCGCGTTTGGCGTTACTAAGCTTTTTGCGGTCTTTTCTATGGAGTCGAATATCGAAGAGTTATTCGTAGTTTGTACATCCATTGGGAAATATATACGTATCTACACAAAGTAGATGCGGTGAAACGATTGCCTGGTGCATCCTAATTCCCTCTTGATCTAGTATAACGAAATATCATACCTTTTTGCCTATGATTTTGTGCACACCATTTGATACAAATCATATAACTAAAGACCAGTCCAGACCACGCAGGAAACACTGCATACATACATCAAGGAATCATTCAAACTAATGCAATACAATTTTGCGCTATGCTTTACAGCAGACCTAATGACTTAGCCTCAATATCTACGATCTCAGGGATAAGCTCCTCCAGACTGGGCTTGTTTGGAGACCAGCCTAGCAACTGTCTAGCACGAAGAGCTTGGCCTCTGGAGGTGCTTCCCCAAGCATACAGCCCAAGTTCATTCAGCTCCGTTATCTGTGCATCCGACAGAGATTCAACATCAGGAGACGGGATGAGTTTTTTCTCGTAAGCGACTCGAGCCACTTCACGCTGGATATCCCCCCAGACAAATTGTCTGTTCTCAGCGAAATAGTAGCCCTTATCGTTCCAGGTGGCTTTTCCGCCACCGGCGGCGGCGGCGTCGGCTAAAGCACGATATACATCACTGAGGTCCTCAACGTGGACCGCATGCCAGATATTCTTGCCTTCGCCCACCAAGAATCCCTTCTCCCTCTTCAGCACGGCGGCGGCGAGTAAGTATACCTGAATGCTCTTCTGGTTTACAGGTCCGCGACCCGAACCGTAGATTGTGGGAGGGCAGACAATGGCTGTATTAACACTCTGGGGCTTCCGCTGACCGGCCTCAATGATGATCTTGTCGACATTCCGGTGCAAAGAGTCATCAGGAAGGTTGAGCAGCTCATGAACTCCATCCCAATCGTTGTGCTCCTTGGAACGGTAAAGGCCCCAGGTGTTGGTGCGGAAATCTTCAACGGTCAGGATGCCAGTACCAGAGGTGTGAATTAGCCACACTGGCTGCGTGGGAGTGTGATGGGCGGCGCCCTTTGCGATAGCCTCAGCAGAGGCAACATGGTCGCAGTCGGCACAATCTAAGCTTCGCCTTTAATTGCAGAACGGTTTAAAGAGCATATATGTTGTGGATCACTTACTGAGGACGATGTCTGCATTTTTCACTTCCTCCTCAATAATGTTGGCCGAATTGAGGTCTCCATCCACGATCCTCACATTGGGATATTTGCTGGCGACTTGAGCTGCCTTATCCTTGCTTCGAACCAAGACCGAATACTGCCAGTTGGGGTGTGCCCGGTGTATGGCATAGAAGACATCTCCACCAATATACCCGGTGACTCCGGTGCTGAAGACCAAGAGGGGATCGGATTTATTAGCGATTGATACTGCATCACAGTTACTGGAAACAATGATACCTACAGGAAGACCTTAGGGAGAGCCATTTTCTCGATGATAAGTACTGCCGTCCGTACGTCACTCACAAGCCACCACAGATACGAGACTTGATACAGAGAGGGGTCAGAATGAGGGGCATCTTGGGCTTTTTATAGCATTTTTCGGAAATATATAATAGCGACAGCTTCGGTCACTGATGCTTTGAAATCAACTTGAATAAAAGATCCGCAGGCTCCCCAGACTATCCAACCAGCGTTGAGCAAGAGAGTGGGAATGAAATTTGAAGTCAAAGTTCCACGGGAATATATCCACATTACCAGTTATTGGCAATGACAGCTCCTGTAATGTATTAGTAACGCAAGTCAACTTGAAGGCCGTCCTTCTTGTTTTCTCAAGGTATGTACAATCTTTAGAAATTGTCCAGTGGTTTTTCCATCAGCACGCCCGGCCAGCCTATCCGGCAACTGCGGCTGTACCCACATAACCTACACGGCCACCTTAGTACTACCTGAGTAGTAACTTGAAACTACTAACTTGAACCAACGAGGAGTCGACCATACGGCGATTTAGCGGTTTTGCTATGCGTGGGTTCTGTCCCCGGTGTGGATCGAGTATTAGCAATGATGTATGATTTGGCGCCCGGAAAGTTGTATATATTGACGTGACGGGCCTTGAGAGGGCAGTGGTTCCGAAGGACTCAAGGATGGGTGGATAGGGAAGTAATAGTTACTCCGTAGAGTAGGCCTGATTTTCTAGTAGGCAGTGTGGATGGTGAATGCGTTGGATAGTAATTTATATAAAGCGCTCGTGAATTAGGGCTTATTTTAAGTGTATATACCTATTTGTTTACACGTGAGGATGATGCTTATTCTACAACGCAAATCACGGAGATAGAAGAGCTTGATGATCAAATCCGAAAGAGGTCTCGGTGCACAAATACAACAACAGTGCCCTCACTGGCCGGCCTCGAATACACAAGGAAGAAAGCACACAAAACATCATCTAACGCAATTTGAGGCAGTAACAACCTTCGTCCCGGACTCAACAGGTTGATCATTGGGGAAAGGAATGGCGGTCACAGGGGAATCTCACATTCATGAATATCCGTAATTTACAGTGAACGTTCAGAAGGTGCTAGTAGCTAGCCGACTCGCCGCGTTGCGAGCATCCAGGCGATCATCATCTTCTTCCTCGACAACAGAGCTAGGAGACCGCAACCTGGCCTTGCCTTGCCCGTTCACCTCTTCGTCGGCTTCCGAGGTAGGCGAGATCATGCTACCACTCATGCTGCGCCCAAGGCCATCACTGCGACGAGGGATCCCGCTCCACGCGTCACCCTTGGGTCCCTGGCTTGAGCTGAAATTCGGACGCCGCACAGTCGGATGAGATTCACGACCAAGTCGGCTCAGTCCACCAGACGAGTCGATCGCCCGAATATCTGGCCGGACACTCTCTAAAGTTGCAAGGGTACGGCGCTCGGCTTCAATCTGACGCAGCGTGTACTCCCGCAGACTGACCAGGAGGTCGTTGGTGGTCCGGTCGAACCAGCGGCGCTTCTCCAGAAGTAGGTTCGACGTTACCCGGTGTGTCCTTTTCGTGAGGTACTCTTCGTGACTCTGAGCTTCATCCAGGGCGTTGATGGCCTCATCGACTTTGTCCGGACGAACTGACGAGCTGACTTTCAGGCGATCGGCAGCTGCGCGCTTGCTACGCGTGACTTGCTGGGATTGAATCAAATCCCGAAGCAGAATGTGACGGTTTGTAAGAGTCTCCTTTACAATAAACGCATTAGACGAGTGATAACTCAGCGGCTCTCCGATGGTGGTTGCCTCTGCAGTCGCCTGAACGGCGTGGTAATCACCGACGGTCTGAATAACTTTGCCCAGTTTCCGGTAAGCGTTTGCCAAACCCGGGTGCGTCTCTTGTACATTCATCTGCCCCAGCTTTACACCGAAGTCTGATTCTGCAAGGCCGAGCCCTGAAGATAGGTTGATTAGTTGACGTTACCGTATAAGGGGCTCTCGCTAACATACCTCGGCGGGCCTTGACCACCCGATCAACTTTGTGACTCGCATCCATACTTCCGAGATAGAACATCTTCACAACTGGTCGCGCATTCTGTAGCTCAGGCGTATCATCCGGAGGAGGTGCAAACTGCTTCAAGACCTTTCTGCGCATGCCCGTCGCAGGCTGCTTCATCCGAACAACCGGACTATAGCCGAAGTCACTCTCAACAAACAGAACGACCTCATCATCCTGCATAAGAACTTCATTATTCAATACGGTGTTCAACCACTTCTGCATAGACGCCTTCACGCGAATTTCGTCCTCTTCAGTTCCTGCGCCGGCGGGGGTCAATGGAGGAGGCACAGCAGGAACCATCGCTTCAGGGTTCGCCCCCATCAGATGCTCGGCGAGTTTAGTAAACTCGGAATGAGTACGGCGGACATCGCGATATTGAGTGGTTCTGAATTTGGGGATGTTGGTCTGTGCATAGAGGGTCAGTCGCAACGACGGTACAACCTTCGATAAGGAGCTTGCTCACGTGAACATCAAAACGTAGGATGGGATCCTTCTTGCCAGTCCTCTCTAAGCTTGTAATCTTGGCCTGAATCTTATAAAGAGGTGCTGGTCTGGCATGTTGTCTGGCCCCGGTTTGGTACCGAGCGGGGAGCTGAGAGCGAGGCTGCTGCGCATGCTGTTGCTGGTGCTGTTGCTGTTGCACAGCGTACGGTGACTGCTCATTGGGGTAATCCGGATCGCCTAACTGTGCGCTCTGTAGTCTTTCTGAGAGATCAGGTGAGTCGGCCTGCTCTTCCGCGGTAGGCGGGGAAGTTTTGTCCCGGTCGACATCATACGGAGGCTGAGGGGGAACTAGTAGCGGGGAGGAAGGAATGTCGCTGGTACTTGAACTAGGAAACGTGGTTTGGGTAGGTCTCGGAGAAGCCCAAGGCGAGGTACCTGTGGGGTGATCCGGGTCATGCGATATGGCGGAGTAGTCCATAGCTGTCCGGCGTTCCTGAGATGGATCGAGAGGTAATAGTAGTATGGCACCGATGGATCACGTCTGCACCGCGGGCACGCACATATCAGTAAGGCTCCATAATACTGCCGTGATGAATCAATGGCACCTACTTGTCGCTCCTCAGAAAAGAATTGGGAGCCGCAGGATACTGCGGGAGGGTAAATAAGGATAGCGGGAGTGGAGTGGGAGGAGAAGGAATGACAAGAGAGACAAGACAGCCGAAAGGTTGCATCGCTGCCTATGACACCTGATTGGTCAGGCATCCACATCACTGACATCCGCCATCTGAAGAACTTCAAGTTGTTGTTCCAATCCATTTCCTGTGGTTTATATTGAAGTCAACACAAACATCCTGAAAGGGCCCTACTGGTGCGCTCCATGCCTACCAGTGAATAAACTGTGACAATCAACACTCAAATGTCACAGTGGCAATTGCGATCATGGTCGCAGCTCCTCTCTTGCGCGCTCAACAAGCAGCGAGACGTCAATCGGTGTCTATCCACCGGCTTGGGCTTAACGTACACGAAACTAAATATTCCGGGAGGTTACAATTCCTCCGAGGCAATGGGTTCGCTACTTCAGCTTTGAAATGGCAAGCGGATGTCCTCAACCGAACCAGAAACATCGGTATTATCGCCCACATCGATGCGGGCAAGACGACTACTACCGAGCGCATGCTCTATTACAGCGGGTTTACGAGACGGATAGGAGACGTCGATGAAGGTTCCACCGTCACTGATTTTCTCCCTGCTGAACGAGCGCGAGGGATCACGATTCAATCTGCAGCTATCACCTTCCACTGGCCGCCTCAACCCGCGGGAGATGGCAATACCATTCCGCCGCAAGAGCCCGACGCTCCAAGATCTGCGGTATCACATACCGTGAACCTCATTGACACCCCCGGGCATGCGGACTTCACCTTCGAAGTTATGCGATCCTTACGCATTCTAGATGGTGCAGTGTGCATTCTAGACGGTGTTGCTGGTGTTGAGGCTCAAACGGAGCAGGTTTGGCACCAAGCCAGTACCTACCGTATTCCCCGCATTGTCTACATCAATAAGCTTGACCGAGACGGGGCAGCCTTTGGACGGACAGTCCGAGAAGTTGCTTCCCGGCTGGGCGGATGGCCGGCCGTCTGTCAGATTCCCTGGTTCGAGGGAGGAAACGGACGGTTTGTTGGTGTCGCCGACGCCATCAACCTTCAAGGTCTTCGCTGGGAGGAGGGTGACGGCAAGTCTGTCAAGATGTTCAACCTTGAACAATTAGCTGGTGAAGAAAGCCAGCTTGCAGAAGAGCTTAAGCGCGCGAGAATCGCCCTCGTTGAGCTTCTGAGTGAGTATGATGAAGCCATGGTCGAGAAGTTCTTCGATTTTGGAGAGGACCATCTCGCAGTCCCGGCAAATGATATCCTTGAAAGCCTGCGTCGGTGTCTGCTGGAGGAGCAGGGAAGGAAAATTATCCCCATCTTCGCGGGTGCTAGCTTCCGGAACATTGGCGTTCAACCTCTGCTCGATGCCGTAACAAATCTGCTCCCAAGCCCCCCTGAGACTCCCGAACCAGAGGTAAGCATCAGCGGAGTCAAGGGAGGCCTCCGACACCTGCTTTCAGGCGACCTCCTTGTTGAACGTAGCGAGAAATCAGCTGCGACCAAGGGCAAGCACAAGAAGAAGTCGGCCATTCAAGCTGAGTCGCGAAGCGCCATCGAAAACCTCCAAGGCTGCGCCCTGGCCTTCAAGGTCGTCAACGATCCCAAGCGCGGTGTCCTAGTATACGTCCGCGTCTATTCCGGCTCGCTCGACCGAAACAGCCTCCTCTACAACACCAATCTGAATGTCTCGGAACGAGCACCCCGTCTGCTGAAGATGTATGCAAATGACGCCGTGGAGGTCGACTCCATTCCCGAGGGCCACATTGGAGTCGTGGTTGGCCTCAAACAGACCCGAACCGGTGACACTCTAGTCACCTACTCCGGCAACAAAGTAACACCTCCAGAGCCTCTCAACACCCTCCAGCTCCGTCCGATCAACGTCCCACCCCCTGTTTTCTTCGCCAGCGTCGAACCCTACAGTCTAAGCGAGGAGAAACGACTCCAAGAGTCCCTCGCAATGCTCCTCCGCGAGGATCCCAGTCTCCACGTTACCGTCGACGAAGACTCCGGCCAAACACTGCTAAGCGGCATGGGCGAACTGCACCTCGAAATCGCCCGAGACCGCCTCCTCAACGACCTCAAAGCCAAAGCCTCTATGGGCCGCATCGAGATCGGCTACCGCGAATGTCCCCTCGGGCCCTCAGGCCCCGTATCCAAGATCTTCGACAAAGAAATCGCCGGCCGTAAAGGCAAAGCCGGCTGCACCGCAACCATCGAACCCTTCCACCCAGAAGACCCCCCAGAACCCGATTCCTCTGCACTGTCCATCCAAACGACCGGCGGCAACCAAATCATCATCCAAGCCCCAGGCCTCCAGGTCGAAACCAACAAAAAGGGCATCGAGGAAAGCCCTCTCCTCCCACCAGGCCTAGACATCAACACCCTCCGCACCGCCCTCCAAAACGGCTGTCTCGCCGCTCTTGCCCGTGGTCCCCAATTCTCCTTCCCCATGCACAGCGCACGCGTAACCCTCACTTTCGACCCAACCGAACACCTCCACGGTAACGAATCCACCCCCTCCGCCCTCTCCGCCGCCGCCCGTCTCGCCACCTCCTCCGCCCTCCGAGACCTCCCCTCCGCCGCCGGCACATGCCTCATGGAACCAGTCATGAACGTCGCCATCAGCGTCGACGAATCCAGTCTCGGCGCCGTCGTCCACGACATCTCCTCCTCCCGCGGCGGCCACATCGTCTCCCTAGACGAAGAAACACCTCTCTCCGCAACCGACGCCTCCCCCCCAACCGACGACCTCCCCCCCATCGACCCAACCAAAGTCTACGCACCGCCCGACCCCTTCGAATCTCCCTCACTGGGAGTCAACCTCCCCCCCGCAGCGCATAGACCCCGAACCATCACAGCGAAAGTCCCCCTCAAGGAAATGGTGGGGTATCTGAAGCATCTGCGCAGTTTGAGCGCCGGCCGCGGCACGTTCGTAATGAGCGTCGATCGGTTCGAGAAAATGAGTTCCCCAAGACAGAAGGCCGTCATTGCAGAATTGAGGGGTGAATTTACTTAAACCGGGTTACTTTTAACCCTTGGGACCGGGGCAAAAGTGGTACGATTTCTCTCGAGTTGCAGGTATTATCGCTCTGTAGAACAGTACAATGTATAGTAGTGGATTACGTTCAAGTGGCAGTCAATTCAAACTCCGAAAATGTGTAAAATGCCGGATCCAGCCTGCTGGTCTTCAGTTCCTGGTCCTTGTCTCTATATCATCTAAAACCATGGTGTGATAATAATAAGCAGACCAGGTCGAGCACGAACACGAACAAGCTCACACTAGTACTACCATATCCAAATGAATGACAAGTGAGCTCTCGTCAAATGTGATCTAAGAAAATACGCAAGAACAGCAAAATGCCCCAGCCGTCCAAGACAACTATATATAACCATACGGATCCCATGCATTGAGAGCAAAAGAAGAGGGGGGGGGGGGAAAGACCAAGAAACTACGCTCCGGACATATTTAAATCTGCAACTCAGAAATCTTCCTCACCAATCGTTGTCCCACTCGTCCTTTTCCTTCGCGGTTGTCGATGGATTGCCCGGTGTGCTTGCACCGGAGGTAGTAGCAGGAGGGGTAGCACTGGACGGAGCCGCAAACTGTGAGGGGGTAGAAGTGGGAGCAGGCTTCATGGCTGCGGTTCCAATGGCGCTGGATCGGGGGACGTTCCGGCGGTGGTTGTTGTCCTCTTGTGCGAGTGTGGAAAAGTCATCCCAGAAGTCTTTCCGTTCGGGCTCAGCGCGACGACGAGCAGCGTTGTTCTCGTCTGGGCCTTCTACGAATCGCTGCAAGTGACCTGCGGCGCCGCGAGCGCCTACTTGGATGTTTTGGCCGAACAGAGTGGCGTGTTGACGGGCCTGGGCCGCGAAATCGGATTCCGCTAACTGGAAAAGAACGCACGTCAGCTCGGGCGATTGAAGAAGAGAAAAGAGGGAGGGAGAAGAGAACATACCGACTTAGCCGTAGGCTGAATATATGAATCATTCACGGTCTTCGCACTCTTCCCAACAGCTGTAGTAAACCAACCGAATCCTTTCGTCAACGCCGCCATAGGATCCTTCTGGAAATCTTCGAATCCGGGAACGTTCCCCCCTGAGGGATTCCTGGACGGTCCTGACGAAGCGGGCATTCCACCTCCAAACCCAGTGAACTTCCCACCTTGCGATGGGGGAACGGAATCCGATCGCGTGGCATTCTGCGACCCCAGTTTTGCAAAGTATACCTCGTTACGCTCTTTCCTTCCACCGTCCATACCACCGAATCCATCATGCGACGCGGGCGACGCCCGACCTAACGGGGTGCTCGATCGTGAAGAAACGGGTTCGGCGGCTGGTCTCTTCTTGGGTTGGGGTGGTTTCTGTCCCGGGACATATTCTCGCCCTTCGACTTTGGCTGAAAGTCTCTCTTTCCATTCCTCGCCTACTTCGCCTTCGTAGCGCTCTTTGATGGTAGAGTCTTCGAATGTACGGCCTTCGGATTGAGTGATGGCGTGATCATCAAAGAAAGACTTCCATGGGTCGTTACCACCAAGTTCCATGCGTTGAATCTCGGCGTTCTTGAAGGCGTCCATCGTGATTGATCGGACGAAGGAGATGTGGACGCCCAGACCACGGTGAGTACCTGCACAGTTGAGACAGATGAACGTTCCAAATTTGGGGGACGCCTGAGAGGGGCAACAGAAAGAACCAGGACATATTAGTGAACGTTATGACAAGAGGTGGTCGCTTGGGGGGGGGGCCGGTATAGACGGAGAGGTGTTGCAGGAGACAAACCCATTGAGGTGATGGCGCACCGCAGTCGCAACATTTATCGTTCCCGTTGGTCTTGGAGATTTGAAGGAGCTGAGCACATCAAACAGACCGGTTAGATTATTCTCGGTCTATGGTACTATATCCTGAAGCATGCACGCAGGAAAAGATAGGTGGCATACCTTGGCCTTTGTCTCCGGATCGACCTCCCACATTTTCGACATGATGAAAGACAGACTGAGTGGATTGAGTGACAGGCAAAATTAAGAGATAGGAGGAGAAACTCCGAGAGAGGACAATGGACTTCAACCCCTCATGCCTCAGGGAGATGGTGGGTGGCGCGAGGGTTCAAAGTGTGGAGATTGGAATCGGCTGAGACGTACGGAGTAAATTGCAATATTGCAAGATTGCAATAAATACGAAATTTACCCTTTCGCTTCCTTTTCTCTGTCCGCACCGAATGTCAGTGAGAACTTGAAATATTTCCGTTGCTCCGCTTGCGCAGTCTTCCACTGTTCCAGTGTTCAAGTCGTGATGTGGGTTTTGGCAGTTCATTGAGACGCCAAGAGGGAACTCCGGGCTTAATTGGGGCTCAATTCGGAAGATCTCTGCAGAGTTCCACTTTCACAGTGGAAGTTCCCATGGCACCAGTGGAGGAGTCCACTTCTATAAAAATAGCTGAGGATGACTTCAACATACGAATTCATACTGCACTGACAACAACTGAGCTACCAGTCCGGGAAAAGGCTACAAGGCCAGCCTTGCGGCTAATCAATCATAAACTAAATGGTTGCTAAGATACAGGATAGCAGAATGGCAATAGTCGTTAGCAAAAGGTCACGTCTCCGTGAAAACCACACATTACGGTGTCTCTCGTCGCTCCACACACACGCACACGAGCGCCTCGCGGCAGTTCGTGCGCAAAAAAAAAAAAAAAACACATAGGAAATAATGAATGCCTCATCCTCATAGTAACTGCGTCTCTTCAGACCGCATCGAACGGAGATAATATTCTCATAACTTCTGCGTTTTGTGATTTGGCCTCGTTGTCTTTTTTTTTTAAACCCTTTTGTTTTGATATTTGTAAAACGCTCCTTGGGGGCACAGAGTATGAATTATCATCCGCAGGAAGGTCTCTCTTCCTTCCGCCTCCAACACTCCCCGACTATACAGCAGGTATAGCGGGGTTTCGGGCTCGTTCTGGTTGAGAACGACTTGTCAATTAAGCAGCAGCCGGGGGAGCGTTCTCCTGCACCGGAGCTTCGGTTGCCTGTTCGGTCTTCTCGCCGCCGGTAGCGGGAGGGGCAACGGCATCGTCTTCCTTGCCGGGGCTATCGATGGCGACCTTGACAGCAATCTCACGACCCTCAATCTCCTTGCCATTCATTTCCTTCACAGCCTTCTCCTGGAGCTCTTCAGAGCCGAGAGTGACGAAACCAAAGCCACGGCCCTTGCGGCGCTCATTGCGGGCCTGGAGCTTCTTGATCATAAAGCGAGGAATGGGACGGAGGGCGATCTTGGCGGAAACGGGCTGGTAGGCGGCGAAGATATCCTTGAGCTATGGGGGGGGGTTAACACCCAAGAATCAAACACGAGCCAAGCAATATATACACACCTTGTCCTCACTCAGATCGTAAGGAAGGTTGGCAACCATGACCTTGGTCTTGGAAGGAATACCATCCTCAGGGGGCCCACGTTGTTTCTGGGGGCGAGCACGAGGCTTGGCAGCCTGCTTACCAGCTTCAGTGGTAGTGGCAGTATCGTTCTGGTTGGTGGTCTCGGTCAGAGGAGCAGCCTGATCCGGGACGTTGATAGGCTCTGTCGGAGCAGCAGCCTGGCCATTCTGGGGCTGGTTTTGCTACAAAAAAATGTTAGTGTCTTGGAATCTATCATTCACAGGGGATCGGATAACTTACAGAACGGCCTCCACGACCGAGGCGACCTCCACGACCGCGACCGCGGCCACGGCCACGGCCACGACCACCGGTCCTCCTGCGGCCCTCATTGCCACTGGCACCCTCACCGCCACTTACAGCACCCTCAGCCTTGGCCTCAGCAGGCTCGGGCTTACGGGCCAGCTGAACCGAGACCTTGCGCTGGAGAATCTCCTTCCCGGAGAGGTCCCCAATAGCAGAGGTAGCTTCTTGAGCAGTAGCAAGATCCACGAAGGCGTAGCCAACAGGACGGTTGGTACGAGGGTTCACAGGGATGGAGACGCTTTCACTATAACAACATCCTGTTAGTATCTGAGTTGTATCACGATTCGTAATATGAAACACGCATGAAGCATCCCTGACAGCACATCCTCCAATGATGGATAAGCAATTGAGAAGCGACGACCCAATCACTGAAGAAGCTCCATGTCCACCCGCAGTAGCTGCAGACTAGGAAAGTGGGACAGGTTGGTTTCCTTGGTCTGCAGCACCAGCGAGCTAAGAAACCTTACCACAAAACCAAGGGACGCTTTGATAAAAGATATGGTGGGCCAGTCGACTTGCACGACTTACATCTTGTAGTTCTTGAAGAACTCCTTGAGCTCCCCCTCAGTGGTCGCATAAGCGAGATTCCCAATGTACAGCCGACGTCCCTCATCAGCACTGGCCGCAGCGGCGTCGGTGGACTGCGCCGGAGCGGCGGGAGCCGTGCCGTTGACAGCCTCGGTGGTGGCGGCGGGGGTGGTAGAGGCCTGGTTATCGGCGTGGTTTTCGACGGCAGTAGACATCTTGATGGCTGAGGACACAAGGTCGAGAGTTGAAGAGAACTTGAACGAGGTGGAAATCACAAGTAAACTTGACCGGTTGTGTTGTCAAGAACTCAGGGTAGCTTTAACGCTGCCTGCACTTGAAACTCCTTTTGAAATGGAAGTGGGGTGGGAGTTACTTGAAGAGGGGGGAGGGAAGGAGGAAAAGGGTAGCTTGGTGCCCTAGATACGTGTGGTTGACGGGGGAAATCCTTGGTTGAACACGATGGAGATTTGCCTTGAGAGGAAGGATGAAGTCGACGGGGCAGAAAGGAGAAGGAGAGAGAAAAAGGGCAGGCAGCGAGGGTGGCACGCTAAACTGGATTGGGGTTATCTTGGTGGCCTCAGGTTTGAGTGAAGTTTAGCTGGCAATCACAACGTGACCCAAGAAGCAGCTGCGGGATTCTGGCCAATCTTCAGGCACTTTTGCCCACTATAGTTTAGGGTCCTTTTTTTTTTCTTTAGCGCCTCACGAACATCTGACATCACCGCCCGTTTCTTTTTCTTTTTTTTTAGAAAAACAGAAACAAAGACAAAGTACCCTAACAAACATTGATCTCATGACTGACACATGACCTTCGCACACAATCTCTTTCAATGCTACCTATACTCCGTACTATCCTATGCTATGCTATGCTATGCTATAACCAAATATCAACATCGTTGCGCAACATCGATGGTAAGATCATTCCTATCTGACTTACCCCTCCTAGGGGCGAACATTCCAGATCACCCACAAAAAAAAAAAGACACATCGTGGGCTGGGTTCTCCACTTGCCACCATATACATCTGGTCACAGCCCGTCATACTTTCTCCACGCTCTTTCCATCGGCCACCTTGAGTGGATAAATGATCTTTTCTCTTACTCCATCATGGTGTGGAGCACACAACAATTCCTAGATTTTGGGACGTTGTTCAAATAGTAGAAGTTTACTGAAGACAACCACGGTAACACTGTCATGGGAGATCTACCAAATTATCCGCGCCATATATTCAGCATATTGATAACGCAATTACATTGAAAACTACCTAATTGGTAAATAGAATGACTAGAAGGAACTCTCATTGAGTACTGGGAAACCACATTCACGCCGGACTAAGATTGCTTGCATTCTCTTCGTCATACCGGTTTATATACTGCAGACCAAAGAGACCCGCACCTACATCAGGGATAATCATGAAATGCCGATAATGCCTCCAAATGTAGGCCCGTCACGGTGTCAGATCGTTTCGCATTCTTCATGAGGCCTTCGCCGGCTTGGAACCGACGCCGCCTCTTATCTCGCAATTTCTTGCGTTCCCTCTCCTTCTTCTCTTTCTCGGTGGGAATGGGTACGTAGTTGCCATACTCATCCTTCATGACTTCTGTCCGGCTCACCGGCGAGAGGATAGGGGCCCATTTCACCCTCTTTCTCGGTTGGTCCCAGGCCTTTTGCGACTTGCTGCTGATGCAGTTGTTTGGTAGGCGATGTTTCTCTTTGATGTGGCTCACCGGAGCCTCCCTGCCAGAAGGGTCAACTTCATCTTCGGACGACGTGTCTCCCAGAAGTTCTTTATCCAAGGCAGACAACACAATCTCGTCGGAGGGCGTTATGTCTGCTGTGGTTGTGTCAATGACTATCTTGGGCGAATTGGCGCCGTTGCCCTTGCGCTCGTCATGCGCTTTCCAAATGCTGATCATCGCCCGTCCATATTCGGCGATAGAAAGATCATCCACATTGTGCCAGGTAAAGGTTGGATCAGAGAGGGGTGCAACAACCATGGCATTGATGGCCTGTGAAACCTCACTGACGGTGCATTCGTGGGCTTCAGCAAATGCCTCGAATGGGAAGAGTTGCCCGGTAGTACTGGCCATATCTGCAAAGAACTCGGCCGTGTAAGGAGACGTTGTAATGCTGGATGATTCGGAAGTTGTGTCCATCTGGACCAAAGTATCCATGACGTCGCTGGAGGACGGGAGAATTCGTTCGTGGTCCCGATTCGAGCATCTGTCTTTCTTCATGGGCTGGTCAGACAGTAGATCCGTTACAGCACGTCGCTTGATGGCCATTTTCAAAATGTGCACGACGTTTAGAAAGAATGATCAGGTCTTGTGTCAAGGGTCAGATACTACCCCAGTCAGAATCGCTCTTGTTGGTGAAACAGCCAGTTCAGGAGACCGTTCAATGTCTCCCAGACCAGTGTCCTTCGAACTGAAATACCCCACTCACCGATACCGGCCCTGCCTGATGTCTTGAAGCTTCGATATTCTTCCCACCGAAGGAGGGCTGTTTTTGTTGAAGAATTCTTGCGATGGAAGGGAAAGGGGTGTTTGATAGTGAGAAGAAATCCGGAGAACAGCCAGCTGGAATGGTAGACATTTGGCGGGTAACAGTGAATTTTTGTTGTGATGACATCGTTATTATCCGCTGAATGAAGGAATTGGTATACCTAATTGCCTGTGAGAGAGGTACATGAGACAATCATGGTAGCAATTGCTTTGCATCGCATCATGGTGCTGGACCCTGGTACATACATGCACATACATCATCATCACTACTACAATGACTAACACCAACAAAGAATGACCTTCATGGAGATTGGGACGGTGTGCTTTATCTTCTGAATCAAACACGATATGAGATATGATATTAATCTACTCCGTACGCGGCCCAAATGCCCTTTATTTGTTATCGTCGCTGGGAAGAGTGGCAGATAGGCGCTTTTCCCGTTTAGGTATACTGTCACTGCAGATTACTTTAGCTTTAGTAAGAATGGAAACTCACTAAACGAACTTACTTAAACCCTTCTTTTTCTCCCTCTTTCGTCGCCTCCCCAGTTTTCTATCCGTATCACGGTATTTGTGGATTGGCCTCTGGCTGAATCCTTTCCATGCGACTGCAATGGATCGTATAGAGCCCGTGGATAACTCGAATGGTCCTTCTGCTGAAGTTCCACTGTCCACTCAACCGACGTCATCGCAAAGCCGACAACGGGCGAGTACCGTGACGTCCTTCCGCCCTCGGCGCCCTACAATCCGCCTTCAACGTCTATCGTCTCTAGAACACTCCATTCCCCAAGTCCAACCAGGGGTCTCCCGTAATATTCAGATTGCCTCGAGTATCAATGTGGCATCTCCGTCGCTCGCCAAAGGAACAGAGGAAGAGGTATGGCAGGGAAACCGTCGTCGCAGCAGCTCCGAGCCCCGCCCGGGAAGATGGTCTACACCCAATCCATCCACCCTTCCCCGACTCGCTCCAGATCAGATGCGTCCCCTGATGGAAGAGCCGAGGAATTCGAGTCCTGTCAACGTAGCGCCCCCGAATCCGCCACGTCCCCGACCGCAGAGGAGAGGAAGTTTGGGTCTTCTGCGTTGGACCAGTGAAGCGGCGATGAACCGATTCACCCGCCATCGTGTCGCTGCGGATGGGGCTGCTCCTCCATCAGAGCCGGAGTCCATGGACAACGAGTACCATCCCCACATAGTAGACGTGTTAGACGTCATCGGTAAGTTTCGAAACGGGACTTAGGATCGCAGCACACCCTAACGCGAGCCAGACCCCGAGGTTTCAGCGTTATCAACCCTTACGAACGTTCAGAACTCTCTATTCGTTCCGAATTTGGGTCCATTCATCAATCGCAACCAGACCTATACGCTCTCGCCGCTGATGGGGTCGTCGGAGTCGACCGGAGAGGAGACGACGGAAACAGAAGAAGGCGACGAGATACTCGAGAAGTCTCCTGAAGGCCGTCCATCACTGGAGCGACCTTTGACCGGTCTTTCGGCACTGCTGGGGAAACAAGATCCACAATTTGCCGTGCTGCCGGAAGGAAGCAACCTCGAGGGATGGACCGCCAGAGATATCGAAGAGTTGAACGATCATGTCAGGCACATGTTACATTCTCGTCGCTCAAAGTTCAAACGGTCGATGAAAGGGTTTGGAAAATACGTCTCCAAACGTATGTCCCAAACAGCCACAACCATGGATCGTTTACTGACTGCTAGACTTTAGCCCTGGGGTTCCTCATCACCCTATACGCAACCCTCATTACGCTATTCGGTCTTGCCTGGGTACTGTTCTTGATTGGTATGATTCTTAGCTCTTTTGACTGGTCCGTGCCCTCTTCATGCATAACGCTAATGAAATTGGTAGGTTGGATCAACGTCGGCGGACGACAGCTGTACATTATTAATGTGATTGACAACGTCCTTGTTGCTTTATTCGCCATTATGGGCGATGGACTGGCGCCGTTTCGTGCAATTGACACATACCACATGTGTTTCATCGCTCACTATACATTCTTAACATGGAAGATCCGCCGGAAGCGCCAGCTGCCGGATCTCAAGGATAAAAATGATCTGCCGACTCGGTGCGAGGTTGACGCTGACGTCGAATTTGGGGATACCCCGAAAGAAGAGGAGCACGAATTTATTGTGCTGAACCGCCAGCAACAGGAAAAGCTGGTTCACCACCAAACGAAAATGTCCAATTCCCACACCTTCTACAAGCCCCACGAAACTCTAACCCACCACGCCTTCCCTCTTCGCATGCTCGTCGCCATCGTCGTTCTGCTCGACTGCCACTCATTGCTCCAAATTTCGCTCGGTGCCTGCACGTGGGGCATCAGCTATCACCACCGCCCCTTTGCCCTAACCACCGTCATCCTCTGCTGTTCAATCACTTGCAATATCAGCGGGGGCGTCCTAATCATGCTCGGTGACCGGAGGACTCGGAAGAAGGACGTGGTAGAACGGCTGTTCCGGGAGCAGCTCACCCGGGAAGCAATGAAGAAGATCAACAAGAAGAAACAGAAACGGCAGGAAAGGCGGCAACGAATCGAGGAACAAGACGAACCCCGGCTATCGACTTCTTCACGCCTTCGCCCCGATCAAGGAACATAGGACAACCTTCCCTTTACAGTTATAATACGGCCCCTACAAGCCTCCATGACCGCATAAGCCCGTCTCTTTAATTCTCCACCGCATATACAGCCCGACTTCGATTTCATTTTGTTCTAACTAACCTGTTTCTTTTCCCCCGGCGTTCATATATCGATGTGCTCTACGTTTCTCTAAAATGCTATCGATGCGGCATGCAACCCAGATTTGGGATACTTCATACAACGTAATGTTTGCTATCTTCTACATCCACGAGTTATGTATGTACATACATACATCCTTCACGATACACCATATACACTCGGACTATCAATTTTTCGGAGGTTGTTTTTTTTTTTTTTTTTTTTTTTTTTTCAAAACAAAAGAAAAAAAAAAAGAGTCCAATGTTCTTGCTGAAAGCATCCCCAACCATCCACCACTCTCCATACAGTTAGAACCAACTTCAAGTCCACCGACGAATAAACCCCCAATAAAAACCCCATCCCCGATAACGAGATATCCATGATCCCAGAATCCAACACCCCATTTCCATATCGGCCCACACACAATCATTCCCAAACAGCAATTCTCCATAACCATAACCGAAAGGATACCGAACTACGTCCAATCGCCGCGCAGGACGGCAGAACGGCCCTGGGCCATGTATCTATGAGCATGACTCTCGTGTGAGGGAGGTGGGTGGGGGTAGATCAAAGAGGAACACACTCATACAAAGAAAAGCTATTTTCAGACTGTTGTATAGACTGACTGGTGCTGGGGCACATGTACATACATACATACAAAGAAACTCTTCCAAGAGCTGCTGTGGTCACCACAGATTCGAACAAATTTGAAAACACAAAGAGATGAAAGGTGATGCTTCGCTCGGCAGTTTGCAAATCAACTATGGATTTTTGTGGGAAATGGCCTCATGAATTGGACGAGGGAGAAAAGTAATATAGTAAACATGGAAATCTGAACGCCAAGCACCCGCTGGACAAAGACAATCAGCCCAATAAATGAAGAAAAAAGAAAAGTTTTTTTTTGAATGAGTGGCGCTGAACTCGGCTATACATGAGTTCAGTACAAGAATTGATTCCTTTGATATCTCTTGCCCCTTGTTTGCTATTTCCGACGCAGGCAGGTAACCCACTTTCACAGCTCGGGACGTATTGTGTCCTCTCTCGTGGCCTGCCCCTTTCGATTGACCAAGATCTTTTCGAGAGTATCGAGCCTCTCACGGGTTGTGCGGATAGCGTGGTCCATCTCCCGAACTGACATTTTGTCTTCGTTTAACTTACTCATGAAGTCGCGTCCACTCTGAATTTTCCGAGCCCTCTGATACGCTCGCGCTTCACCTGGCCTGTTGACAGTTGGGAAGGCCATGCCCTCCATGCCCACACGATCCTCCAACCAACTCCACAGTTCACTCTCCTCTCTTCGCCACATCTCTTCATAAGCGGCCAGTCGTTGGGGTAATGAATAGCCGGGACATCCAATATCGTGCGACAACATCGACCGTTGCGATGGAGCTCGGAAAAAGATCAAGAAAAGCAGTACACCGATGACTAGAACGGCCAAGTTTCCGTTCCACAAGGGCTTCACGATACAAGCGATGGGCTCCAGTATTCCGCGGAGTGGCTCGAGAGGTCCCCAAGTCTGGGCTTGCTGCGCATTCGCATCGCTTGCGGCATTGGCAGCCGCTGCAGCCGCTTCCTCGTTGGCTACATCGCCCTTCTTGCGGCGGCCTTTACCTTTGCCTCCTTTGCCAGCCGTGCGACTACGAGGTGCAACAGCAGCCTTGAGCGCATTAATAAGCTCGTTCCCGAAGGCCGTCTGACCATCCATGGCGCCTTTTTCAATAGGACCTGAAACGCATCAGTGTCTCACTCGTAGGCTCGGAGCGTAGTAGCGAACTTACCTTTCAGCCAGCTTTTCCCCGACCACTCAATGGTACATGTCATTAAGAAACGGGTCTGGTTGTTCGCTGCCCAGGTGAATAGGTATTTTGTCTTGGTACAAAAAACATTACCACTTGGGACATCGGGAGTCTGAGTGCTTAGTGTAACGAGAACTGCCTTCTCCAGGTCGAAGAAATCCAAGTTTTCAGTGCTAATACACTTGGTTTGTTTGGGTCCGATGGACCCATTCAGCGGTTTAATGTATGAATATTGTCTCGTCTTGCTTTCGTTGGTAAGACCGCCACTTTCGGTATCGAACTGGAGCTCGCCGGACTTCTGATTGTCCACAAGAAACTTGGGTACAAAGTTTATCGACGCCGGCCCAAAGATATACGAATAGACCTTCCCAAGAGGGGCGGGGATAATTTCATCTTTGACCACTTTATCGTATTGGCCCGCGGGATCAGTGTACGTCGTGGGAGTATGAGCAGCAGGCCCAGGGAAGTCTCTATCTGCACCTTCGTTCGATGGTTTGCCGGCGTTGGAGTCGCCATTCGTGTTCGGTGTTATCGATGTCGCGCCATTAACCGCGAGGTTCCCAGACGCTTCTCGGCTGAGACCCTTTATTGGCAGTGATTTATCGCTCCCGTTGACGCTTGCGTCGCCAGGCTCGTAGAAACTATCGGCGTTATCTCCGTCTTCATCTTCATCATAGATTTCGTCCTCATCGTCACTGCCAGCGTCACTCTCCTCCCCAGCCTTCTCAGTTTTGTCCCCTGTGCCCTGATCGACTCTGGTGCCATTTAACGAGCTCTTAAGCGCCGGGTGATTGATCTTCCATATATTGATCATCAAATCGTAGGTGGACTCTCGGCTGAGCAAGCTTCGGAAAGTATGGCGAGCATGTAGAGTTTGGATGGCAATTGCATTGGGAAACACCATCGCCGTCGACTCCTTCTCTATCGCGACAATCTCATCAAAGCTGATCACCAGAGTGGTCACCCAGCCTAAGATATTACTGGAAAAGCAAATGTGACCCTCTGATACATAGATTCGTCCAGCCAAGATAATCTCTCGCTGCAACGCGCAGCTATAATCTTCGATCAAGTAATCGTCTTCAGGGACACTGCGGAACAACTGATGGAAGTCCCTATTTCTTTTTTTGCTGGCAACTGCAAACCCAGTCAGCCGTGGCACACTCGCATTCCCACCTGGAATCCCTAGTGCCGACATGCTAGCCCCAGCGGCAGCGGCAGCGACAGCGGCAGTGGACGCAGTTGCAGCCGACGAGCCTCGATGACGCTGCCGAGTCAAGCGGCTACGTACGCTCCCACTACGAGAACGTCGAGGTTCGCCGTCTACTATGCTGCCACATGGAGAAGTGTGGTCGCCAGCGGCGTCTCTGGGAAGGGAGTTTGTAGATTGAAGTTCTAGGCTTTCCTCCGAGGGTGGCATTGGCGAAATTTCAGACGGCTTTTCATAGGCCATGGTGACCGCACGCGCCGCATGTCGATCCTCGAGCCTTGCTGCTTCCTCATCTCGCTGATAAACTGCAGCGTTTTTTCGCTTCTCAGATGGTACGGCTGGCTTCGTAATAACAACGCCGTCGGGTGTTGAAAGGGATCCACCAGGCGGCACAGCGATATCCAAGTGACTGAAGTCAAGATCCCCAGTGCCCAATGTCTCAATTGCCAGTGGCTTTTTCTGCTCGGGTTTGCTAGGATCCTGCATTTCGTTCTGGCTGGTTCCTCCATCGTTAGCCAATGAAATTTCAGACTCGCTGAGCACCTGTTGGGCGGGACTGCGAGCCTTCGATTGTGAATTGAGACTGCTACTAAATGTTGAAGCTGCATTTTGTGCCGCAGAGAAGACGGACGAGAAAAACCCACTTTGTTGGGGGCCGGGGGTGACTTTCGAGGCAGCCTTTGCTTCTTCAATAGTTGGGCCCAGGGCAGATACCGAGTTTGATAGCTTGCTAGGCTTGTGGCTAACGGAGGAATTAGACCGCACACGTCTGTGGGAGATCATGTTTCCCGATGGGCTCACGACGATTCCCGACGACAATGGGTCTTTCCCTTTCAGCGATTCAGGCGACTCGGTGACACCAGTAGATGGGAATGGGTGAGTTGCTTCAATTTGAGGAGTGGGAGGGGTCACTGTAGTATGGGGTGTGGGAATAGCACGTCGGGGAGGAGTCTTTGGAGCAGGACGATCTGCGGGTTGAACAAGTTTATCTTCTTTGACGTCTGTACGAATTAAAGGTGGCATAGGCGGAGGAGTCTCGGCGACAATGCTCGGGGCTTTCTTGGATGATGCGCTGCTGCTTCTCCTACTGTTTCCGAATAGGCCCCCACCTTTTTTGGTGTCGCTGGGAGTGGAAGCTGACCGGTCATGGTTAGAATCTTTTTTATCCTGGCTCGAGCCGAATGTACCTTTCCACCGTCGTCCTGGTGAAACATTTCTTTTCTTACCACTGCGATCTTCCGGGACACCCAATGTTGAATCTGGTTGCGAGGGAGGCCTCGAGAGTTCCGTGTCTGCGTTGGATTCTGAATGGGCAGCGAC
Source organism: Aspergillus coremiiformis (assembly GCA_009193565.1). NCBI lineage: Eukaryota > Fungi > Ascomycota > Eurotiomycetes > Eurotiales > Aspergillaceae > Aspergillus > Aspergillus coremiiformis. The sequence continues at coordinate 168,674 of ML739042.1, read as the reverse complement.
ACTTGCGCCACTAACATCTACATCGGGTTGACCACCAGTAGTATCATTCACATCTGTGGATGTTGTTTTGATTCGTGGCGAGGAGATTGCGTAAAAGCCAGGATGAGATTTCTGGGTCGTGAGAGGAGGCCTGTGACTAGTCAAAAGTCTGTTACGTTTGTCGGCGGTATCGCACCAGATGACCTAGGTATATAAGAACTCACCGATCGGGTTCGGAGTCCTCAGTCAACAGATTGACCGCATCACTTGGGGCGCTGAGGCCGTCATTCTTAGGCCTATACTCTGAAGGCTCATTCGGCCTCTCTTGTATACCCTTCTCTCCTTCTAATTCGAATTGTGTCTGCAGCTCCTCCGTCTGTTTTTGATTTTCCTTCTTCTTGCGTTTTTTCCTAGCGGCAAGAAGTTTTGAAAGTCCGCTGGAGCCAGCCTTTGCGGAATCAGTTCCCTCGCCCGCTTGAGACTTGGGTCTGTCGGAAGTGGAGTCGATCGACGACGAGCGGCCATTACTTCGACCAGAACTCCCAAATGCATCTTCAATGGACGTCTTCGAGCGGTTAATTTTACCGATATTCTGCGTGTCAAACGAGGACGCCGGGTGGGCCTCAGGGTTTAGTGAGTTGTTGTCCATGAGGAATTGGAGCAAATCAATCGGACTCCGGTTGGGAAAGAAAAAGGTAGTTGAACAGTGAAAATGATAGGAACGAAAGAGGTGTAAACGGCGTAGTGAATGTGGGCTGTCTAGGGTACATGGATGTGCATGGTAGATTCAACGTGTCCCGCGTCGAAACCGGTCCTGATAGGAGCAGCGGATTAAGCTAGACGGAGAGGGCAGATGCAGATGGTTGCGAAGCCATGCGATTTGACCCTTTCTCTTGTCTTTTGAATGGAAAATAGAGGAAGAACGCACAAGATTTCTAATAAAGGAAAATGCGGTCAAATGAAGAAGAGAAAAAAAAGAAAAAGAAAAAGAAAAAGAAAAGTGGAGATAATAGGGGAAAGACGAGGGGGGTAAGTGCAGGTCGACGAAGAAATAACGACGTCGTCTCAGATGAACTTCGTTCTGGAGCAGGTGTCACGACCGGGCGAACTGGTGACCTACCGCTTCGGGTCTAGTGGCTGGGCCTGTTATCGGCATGACTCAGCATCAGGGGGTAGCGTGCCGATCATCAACCCTATTTTTATCCACAGCAATATAATACTTTTCTTAAGATTCCTCCTCGTTAAGGATGACTACGTATATACGGAGTACCTCCAAGTCGATTCTATAAATAGATCTATCATATGAATACATACTCCCAGTGCTCCGTACTCAACATCTACCGACGGAGTATATTGCAATGTAGGAGGGGTTTTTGGGCTTCAAGGGGTTTGAAATCTCATGTAGAGAACCCCCCACTCGGAGAGATTCAACGTCTGACCCGTCTAACGGTGGTGTTGCAAGAACTCAACCCCCTAGCTTTCGTGTCACATTATGGCTGCACTTACGGAGTACTCCGTAATTAATCTCGTGTCTCGAGACCGTTCTAGAGAGCGTCGTACTCGTTCTCTTAGTACTTCGCCGAATGGGTGTCGTCGCATTGACTAGATACCTCGGCCAGACCCGTTGGAACCATTTTACCTTTTTTTTTTTTTTTTTTTTAATATATATTTTTTTGCCCACGGTTACTCCGTACCGTACCTCAATATAGTATCTTTCTGATCCACCTCCACTTTATTGACTTTTAGGATATTTTCAGCCTCGATTTTCAATATGTGGTAAAAAAAAAAATCAGTTGGTGGAGTTCTGGACCAGATGTAAATAGATATTAGAAACCCCATGTAAAATCGGACTTTCACTAATGCACGCATAACGCAGGGACCTGCGAGATACAGTTCATGAATATACTAGGATGTTCAACCTAATTTCAGCAGAAAAGTACATACTTATTCTCACGTATAGTTGAAGCCATCATGGAGGGAAATATTCTCAGGCAATGGCCCCGGGAGTGTCTACAAATATTCCCAGTGTTGCTGTCCCCATGTATATTGCAAATTCACCTAGACAATGCTGATTCAAGCTAGTGCTGCACTTCTGTGCTGTGAAGGTGTACAGGAGAGTGATCAGAATTTACTATTTTGTACTGGAAAAATCCTACACAGCGAACTCTAGAGTTTACCTGTATCTTTCACAAATCCCAAAGTCTACTAACATATTTACAAGAAGCCTAAGCAGAGCGGTTGATTCTACAACAAGCTGCTTGTTGGTCAGAAGTCAACGGTGATCAGTCTTCCCAGGAAACAACTGAAGCTCGATCCTGACTCGGAACTCGATAATTACAACTCAAACTGTATCAGGTACTATGAGGCAGTCGTTCATCAAACTGAAGACAATAAAAGTTATAGGCGTATTGGATTCATGAAGCACAAAGGAGACAAGACCAAGTCGATGCTAATGTCATTCTTCGAAGCTACAAACAATAGGATCTCTTTGAATTTGACAATAACCACTGAAAGTAAATTTGGTCTGAGATGACAACAGCGTAGTCTATGCTTATAATTTCAATTTTCTCAAAATATTCTCAATAATTCCTCGATGGTCTAACGGTCATGATTTCCGCTTGTCATCTCATCTGAGAACAAGCGCGGGAGACCTGGGTTCGACTCCCAGTCGGGGAGATCTTTTTTATACAACCTAAAAGATTCCGCAGTACTCCGTAGAACCAAATTTTTGTCGATAGCCTTAGGCTCTATAAATCCCTAACCTTACCTGATAGTCTCGCAGGCCCTGGCCCCGACAGTTTCCAAGCTCTTAGTGCGTCTCTTGCGCTGTCTTTGTCGTCCGCACAGTCTACTACTAAATTCACTAGGTTCCACATTGCCTCTACCTTTGCCTCGAATTCATCTGGATGTACCCAGCCGTCAATGGGGATTCCGAGAGCGTCGAAGAGCTCTCTGCGACCCTCCCAGGCTCTTTTTTCAGCAATATGAGAAGCAAGTTCATCAGGGTGAAACGTCACAGGACAAGAGCCTTGTGGTTGGCCAGTCATGTCATCCCATTCATTCCATACTCGATGCATCATCTCCCGAAGAAGAAACAATCCATCCTCATCCCAGGTGAACCCCGCAAAATCAATCAGCTGCTGTCGAGTTAGACCCTGAGGAAATGTAAGTGCATAAAATACATCAACGTTTGTACTTTGGAACTTGGAAATGTAGAATTTCTGTAGTTGTGTGTACTGGTATCTCTGTAATGTTTCCTCTTTCTCTTGTTGTGTAAGGCCTGTGGCATCAGGGAGGTCGAAAAGTAATGGTCCGTGAACTTTCAGCAACTTCGGTATTCTGCATGCATGAAAAATGGGAAGACTTGAGCAGCCCTGCCAGTCAATGACGCTGACAATCCGGTTGCCTTGAACAAAGATGTTACCAGCGTGCAAATCAGGGTGCCAAAGTACTGAACGATTTAGGCCTGGATCTGGGGGTAACAAGCGAGAAACAACCTCTGAATATTGGTCCAGGAGTTTAAGGTGACATTTAGGGGATTCTTGGCTGTCCGACTGCCTTAAGGGATCTGCTGGATGACGAGGCTTTGCGAACCGTGAGATCCAATGCTTCTCTCGTCGCGCAATGTCTTTTGCGTACTCCTCGGATGACGCCCCTATTTCCCTCATCAGTTAAGCCCTGATAGTACTTTGATTATATTTGCTTACAAGGTCCTCTGTATTCGCTCATGTGTCTCCTCTCTTCTTCCCAGAATCGTATTTCACAACAGGGACCAATGCAGAACCGATCAACAATTCCAGGAATATTGAGGCCTCCATTGATATCGCCGTTATAAAACAAGCTTCCGTAACTGTTGAAGTCGACAGCAGCTATTTTCGCCTGAAGGCCTGCCAATTGAGACACAATGTCCACTTTATCTGATATATCCATAGTATGCCAGCTTTTGCTCAACTGGTGGCCGGGGGCCTTTTCCATAATGATATACTCTACACCAACAGGCTGGTCTTTCTTATTGCTCCATGCAAAAACACGGGGTACAGGTATCCCCAACTCGTTGCGAAGAAAGTCAAGGATGGCAACTTCACTGGCTGTCGCAAATTTCTGAGGGATATAAGGATTTGGAATTTTCGCGATAACCTGGACATTATTGTCCATTGTTAGAAGAAACGTCTTATTGAATGAGCCTTCGGGTAGCTTTATCATGTTGACGCAGAACTTTGCCTTGACTGATCTGGCCGCGGTTACCTTGAGCTCTTCCACATTGAAAGGCTGGTACCGCCTGAGAAGCTGTGTGGCCTCGTCCCATAGCCAGCGACCAGAAGTATAAGAAAAGAATGGATTTTCCATCTGTTGTTCTAACGTAATATAAGCGAAGTTCAAAGCTAATTTCACATACTTGAACCTACCAAGATGATCAGGGAGATTTGGTTTGGAGTTGACATCGGTGAGTGTCCGCCGCTGAGTTTGGCATAGCGCTGACTTTGTAGCTCTTCTTATAATCCTCAGTGACTTCATGATGCCTAACACTCGCAAGATATCTATACTGATGGGAAAGTGGTCAAGCGACTTGCCGATACGTAGGCTGGAAGGCCGTTGTGGGGCGGCGGCCAGGGGGTGGACCCCGGGCCCGGGCCGTGGGGTCAGCGGAACCAAATGGTTGAATGCGTCGAGTCATGTCATTTATAGATGGGTATCAATACTCCGTACTAGTCAAATTACTGCAATATTAGATGGAAGGCAAAGCTGTTTCATTGAATCAACCGAATCCTTTCAACATCATGACCCACCAACCTACTTTACGGGACAGACGCTTATTAAATGATGGAAGTCAGGCCCTTGATAAGACATTTGTAGATAGCTATTCTTTCTTTTTTTTGCCTTAAATCCCAGAACAAGAGAAACCGCAGTGTACATGACAACTTCTGGCTACTTCCTCTTGGATTTATAGAGGTACTCTTGTATTCTTTAACCGAAACTTGTGTGGCTGAAATCATGGATATACTTAATTCCGTACTATGTTACATGTAAGTTAAACAGGTGTATCCCGCTACACCTACGGAGTACTCCGTATAGTTCCAAGGTTTTGCTATCCGACGTAATTCTGGAATCAGGCTTTTCAAGTTATTAACCTACTGGGTATAGCCGTATAGATTGGAAATGATAAGATATACTGCCTGTTGGGATATAAAATATGGAGAATGATCGACAGAATTGCACCCATATTGTTGTTTATTGCTTACTAGTAACAGATCTATTAAAGAATTATCTGTCACCAAGTCCCATATATCTAGAGTCTCTCTAAGCCTGGCAACTGTTACTCTTTTCCTCAGGTTCTCCCAACTGAGATCCAGTCTAGTATTTGTTACTAGCCTGTATGTATGTAGTACCAGGTATTCGGATGGAGGCAAAACTGGCTGGCCTATCAAAAGATATTGTTTATTAATAGATTAAGTTGGTCAAAGAAGATTACAAGACGGGAATATTCCGGCGGAGGGAATAATAAAGAAACGGTAAACCTGAATGAAATCATCATATTATTAATAGCATGAGAAATTTAAAATAATATACTCTCTAGGATTTTGAAATTAATTCCGTTCATTATATGATATATCATCTGTGTATTTTTTTTATTCATTTTTGAAGACTGCAACTTGCCGGTGGTTACGTCGGGTTATTCGACCAACTCCGGAGTTAAGGTAACGATGGTGTTATATTACCGTCATGACAGTACCAGCTCGTGATCAGTTGTCATGCGGTGCGACTCCCAGCTTGACGTTATGCTGTCATTCCTTTCTTGCACTGTTACTCCAACACTGCTTGAGATCACCGCAGCTATGGAGACTGCACCGCTTACCTTGGTATGTCATCGGTCATGGCTCCCAGAGCTTTCTGTATCGTATACGCAGCCTGACAGAATCCAAGGCTCATACCCATGCACGAAATGCAGTTCTGGAAACTCGCAAGTCAAATCCAGTCGCCGCGAGCGAGGAACATGACTTGGCCGCCGGCGAGTTCGCTGCGGCTGCCCAGAATAGCTCGGATCGTGAAGTGTGCTTATCTGTTACCCCCTGGTTTCAGTGATGGGAGAAGCTGACATGTGGACATCATACAGGCTCTGAGGACGCTACAACTTCTTGAGCAACACCATAAAAAACTTGCCCAGATTTTGCGCTTTCAACATGAGAATCCGTCCGCCGCTGTCTCGAGTATGCAACAATTCACGATAGAATCGGGAGGAGCGAGAACACTGGATACCCAGCAGCACCCACCGAAGCTTTTAGGACACGCTCGCCTACCGGCACGGGAGACCTCGTCCATCGCTAGCAATTTGGCCTCGGCGCGAGGCATTCCGTCACAGCCGCGCCGTGGCTCCCCGGCGTCACCTACAATTTCCTCACAGCAGGCAGGGGCGAAGATGACGGAGGGACCCGCAAAAATCAGGACTGGTGAAGCGAGATTACGGGAAAGGCAGGCTTATGCAGCCAAGGAACGTCCCAGCCGTACACCTGCGAAGCAGTCATGGTCTCCTCCCGCGGCAAGCCCGACCGACATCACGTCCCAGCAGTTTTTACCCCCGGATGCTGCGCCCTCTCACCAGATGAACAGACATGGCGTCTCCGAGGAGCCATTTCAACGGTTCTACTCCACGTTCGAAGGGCTCATTTCTCGGCTGTCCGCGCCGTTGGCTTTTGCAGGACTTCCTCTGGGGTCAGACGCGCCAGGACAGGCTGAAGCTAGCCGCAAAGCGTCGGCAGACACGAAGGTGGATCGCCAACCTGCAGTTTCTGATCGTCACAACCAATCAGCAGATCCAGACATCAGCAAAATATTTTCGCGCGCCGCATTACAAGCCGTTCGAGATTCGACGGGTGGTGGAACAGGCAACGCAGCCGAATCATTCTACGTCGTGCCTACAACTGGGGGGACCGTCTCCTATGCCGGAATCCTCAGCAGGGCCGAGAAAGAAGCTCGCAGAGGCAGTTTTGAAGAGGGTGATGAGGACTTCGTGGATGCCCGTGAGACACCACCGTCCCCCGAAATGCGCCAAAGCATGACCGGAAGCAAGGGGAGAGGTTCTCGAGGCAAGGACAAACTTACCCATATCCAGAGCCCCAAGACTCTGGAGGAATTACAGATGGAAAACCAAGCTCTGAAACATCTGACGGATACCTTGTCGAAACGCTTGCACATGTGGGAGGTCAACGCACAATCATCTTCCATAGCTTTGCAACAGTCCCTGAGGGCAATGCATCATCAAAACGTCCCATTTCCGGAGCATCATCCCCAGTCTTCTTCTGCTGCTTCCCCTATTGTTCCTGTCTCTATTCCGGCCGCACCAGGCCGGGATCAGCGTATCAAAGAACTCGAGGATCTAATTCAGCAGAGCGAGAAGGAACTAGAAAAGGTGGGTCGTGAGAACGACAAACTACGAAATGTCCTGGTGAGGTACAGAGATCGGTGGGAGAAGCTGAAGGAGGGTGCCAAAACTAGGCGAGAGGGCAGGTCAGCTGGAGATAGGAATAGCTATGGAGAACCCCCCACACCAGTCCGCACTGGCAGTCCCAATCCACAGGGCGAGACTGAAGGCGTGGAAGTGAGAGCCGAGGGTGAAACCGAGAGCAACACCAACTCAGCTAATGAACCGGAAGGCCGAACCGACTCTTCCAGCTGAAACTTGCTTCCATCAGGTCCAATCCAGACGGACGTATCACCTTTGGTCGTTTAATATCACCCCGTTTCCCGCGCTCTATTGGTTTCGCCAACAGATGCACGATACGCCTTCCCACCACGCATATCTCTGTCTTGTTTATATCCAGTTGGGTTCATGAACTGGTTTCAGGTTACAAAAACGATGCAACTGCACATCAGTCCATGAATCTTGGTCCCGTATGAATCATGTCACGTCCACAGAAAAAGTACCCATATGAAAGATACCGATTAAGCAAAATCCATGCCACATTCAAATCCTCAGTCCGAATCCACCTCACCCCCAAGCATCTCAATGGAGAAAAAACTTTCCCCCTTTTCAAATCCCACTGTATACTCCGCCGTAGGACCGAAAACTGATCTTAAATGCCCTTACACATCCGTAACTAAATGCTACTATCCTTGGGGAGATATTTCCCGCCAAATCTTCCCCGACATAGCGCAACGCCTTTCCACCATCTCTTCAGGACTAGTATGATATCCTTGGAAAGTTGTTTCCCGAAGTGTGTAAAGAATAGCAGCGACTTGAAGCAACTTATTTATAACACTGTCAAAATTCATATTGTCCAAGGGAAAAGCTGCGCTGCTCGCGGGCTTTAGAGTAGGAAGTACTACTAGTAACGAGGGATTATATTTTGGAGGTCACGTCGTATGATGTTCGATACAAATATATAAGTCAGTGATCAGAGAAGAACTAACGACATACTAGTACAACTACGAGGCGTCGTGTTACAGAGATCAACCGAGGCTGTTAGTAACCTCTAAAGTGTGTATTAAACAATATAACTTAACTTACAGATGCCAACACAGTAGCCGCGGGTAGACAGAAATCTACCGCAGAAAAGTGACAACAACGATGCAATATGTACTAACAATGCTGGTGAGCCAGCCACCCTGAAAAAGGAGTGTTGTGTTACGCCTGCGTGTTTGAGGCGGATTCCTCCTCATTTGTTCGGGACTCAACGATCTGCTCATACACGTTGCCGTGACCATTCGCTTTGCGTAAAGTGCCTCCTAGCCAAGCTAAGCCTCCACTCCAGGAGTCACTCAAGCTTCGCAGCCGAGAAACAGAAGGGGCAACGTTGGGCTGCGGGTTTTGCGATGCATTCTCAGCATCCAGGGTCGTTGTCGACTGCCCTGCAGTCACAGGGGCGGTAGCAATGTCGCCGGTAGAACTAAACCTCGCAGCAGGCAGCGCGCTTGGGGGGTTCAGACCCTCGACGTTGGCAGATTCACCGTCCCGACTGCGCAGGAATCCATCTAGGATGGTTGTGCTGAGCTGCTTACCCCTATGCCTTCGCACTAACTTGCGATCTTTTGCCGGGCTTATTTCACCACGACGCAGGGACTCTGCGACCACGGCACTGAATCCTGCAGAAATGGTTGGAAGAAGTGGACCAGGAGAAAACCGTGACGAGATCGAATTCCGTAATCGGCGTGCCGGTGGTGTTTGGGGAACAGCCGTACTTCGGGACCCTGGTTGCGTGTTTTCTACTCCTGAAGGGGCAGGAGCTTTGAGGCTGTTGTCCTCGATGCCAGGCGCAGGCGGAAAACGAAGAAGAACTGGGGAGCCGGATATTGACCGTCCAGGGGGAGTGACCGGACGGCGGATTTGGGGCTCTGACTTGGGGGTTTCAATGCCCGCCTCGTGGGCATCCGCCCAAGGATTTGTTAGGAGTGAGTTCGGATGCATCGGAGGGGAAGACTCTGGAGACGGCTGGGTGAGAGAGTCGGCCGTCAATGAACCCACGGGGGAAGACGGAGCAGCAGATGAAATTCCTTGGGGAGTGCGTGGGCCCTCGTCAAAACCGTCAATACCGTGACTAAGGAGCGACCCAGGGGGAGACTGAAGGTGATCTTCCTGGGGTCTCAAAAACCTGTGAGACGGTTCCTGTACTCTCACATGAAGCGTACGAGGTGACATATCGACACTGTCACGATACCTCTCCCCGGCCAGCAGGCCAATGGCTTCCTCTTCGTCGTCGACAGAGTATGAAGACTCCTCATCGCTATTACGGATCCTGCCACTGGTAATGAAGTAGACGCCTAGAAAGGTCAGACAGCAACCGCCCACAAACTTTCCCGCACGGTCGAAGGTGTAATTTTCAAAATCCCGGTACAGCACCGCACTCCCGATAATTACGGAGAGGGTGAAGAGTACGAACTGGGTTGGAATCACTTGGGTGGAATCGAAACGCTGGAGAGCGCGGTTAATGTAGCGAATCTGCATCAAAGCACTGAAAACAAGGACAAAGACTAAAAGGTAGGTGATCGGAAACGTGATGACATGCCACAGTGTGAAGGACAACAAAGACGAGACACCCTTTGTTGACAGCGCAGTATATCCACCTAGACACGAGAATAAGCGGTTGTCCAAACGAGTACAAGAGGATCGATCGAGTCCTGCGATTTTAACATACCGAAAAGTGCCACCAGCCCAACATCAATCAAGACTGTCCGGGACCCGTACTTACCACTTGCCCACAAGAGCCCGATGATCAGCACGGCAGAGACGCCCAGATAGGCCTCGAACTCCCAGCGGGTGATCATCACCCAAATATCATGCGGTCCGATTTTCTCCTCAGAAGAACTGGCGCTGAGAACCACCACCACCGCACCGGTGATCGAAACAAACACGCCCCAGAAATCGCGCCCCCGGAATTTCTCCTTCAACATAATCGGAGCAATGACACAATTCGATATCAAGGCCACGACGCCCAATGGGGACACGATCGATGCTGGAGCAAAGCCATATGCCATGAAGTTCCCCACCTCTCCGACGCACATCAATGTAATCCCGACCCACCAGTACGGAGAGCGAAGATATGATTTCCTGCGCAGATCTCCCGGTCGCACGGTTCGATCCGACATGGAGGATTCGTTCATTTCGTGACGATGCGAATCCGGATCGATTTCCTCGTCCTCAGGTCCGAGATCAATATCGGGCTGGTCGTGATGCACGAACCTGACCTCTGGAGACTCGTCCCTATAACGACCGAAGCGACGAGCTTTGTTCCTCCCCCGTGTTGGGTAGTTGTCATGTTCATACTCTACAAACGAACCATAAGCATCTGTCGAACCACGGCCTGAGTTCACGCGTTTCCATTCCACCTCTTTCTGTAGCTTTTGATGTTCCCATTCCCGTTCGATTCTGATATGAGCATAGCGCTGGATATTTAGGGCCAGGGATATCAGGATGTTGCCGATTAATGCGGTCACGATGCCGATCAGAGAAGACCATTCACTCATGCCTCCTCCACCTCCACCGCCATCGTCATATCCGGGGTCCGCGGCTAACGTCGGAGACGGCTGGGAAGAGGGAGAAATATACGATGGTGAAAGGGTCGAAGTAGGAATGGCGGAAGAAACGAAAGCCGTGAGCAGACCGGCTGCTAAAGGCACCTCGTGGACGTAATCCATCCGGAACTTTTCGAGATTCAACGTAAAAGGAATGAAGGGATCGGAATAGGGGATGGGGTAAAGCGCGTTCCGACAAGTCCGCGGGTACTGTTTAAGGAGATTGTCGGGTAGATTTTGAACCCCAAGGTATCATTTATTACCCACTGTGTCAAAACAAAAAAAAAAAAAGAAAGAAAAAAAGAAGAAGAAAAAGATTGAAGGACTCAAATCCGTCAGCGAGTAGAGTTCTTCGGAATTCTGTTTGGCAGCTTTGAGCATGGACGAGTGTTCATGCTGTTAAGGAGAACCACATTGCCTGTATTTCCGACACTTAACTCCCCGAAGTGAGACACCACCTCTCGTGTTGGTGATAATATAAAACAGCACTTTCCACCAATTTCAAGTAAAAGGAGCAACAAGGATGATGAATGTCCACCTTGTGCCAACCGTTCGTGTCCACTGTTAAACACGATTTGCGATGTGGAGCCAGTTAGACGGAAGGGTAGCCGAAAGATATCGGCGACGTCAGGAGTTCGATAGATTGATAAGTAGAAAGGACGCACGGAGTACGGAGTAGATACTGGTTAGTAGACTAAGATCCGATCGGTCGCATGGGCAGTATCACTACCGAGTGGTGAGCGTAAGCCCAAGCGCAGCATCGTGAAGAGAGAACTGGAAAGGAGTCACTGCGGCAGTCAGCTTTTTGGCGGGGGGGGGCAGAAGGTCCAAGCTAGTAATGTATAAATTTCCAAACTAGTCGTAGACGAAGCAAGAACAAGCGCAGTATTGAAGTTTTTTGTTCCTCGGCACTCTGACTAATGACTATCCCGGTATCCGTACTCCGTTAAGCCTCCAAAACATCATTGATGCTCTCTATATTTATACACTGTATTCTACGAATGAGGAACCATCTAAGAGAAGGATAAGCAGTGGTGGACCTATTATGACACCTTGTCACCATCGCCATCTCGAAAACTAGATGCCAGCTAAGGTTGATATTTCCATAGAGATACTGTACCCCAAAATCATCGTCGCATTCGTTTCTGGTCCCGTTCTTGCTCCTCTTCATCATCGCTGATCTCTCTATATATCGTTTTGGGTTGTGTTTCCTTCCATGCCTTTGTGAACACAGGATCCTTCTCAGCTTTCTCTGCGTATTTTAGTAAGGCTTCTCGTGGATCCTCATCACGCATCGAACTGAGGGGAATGTTCTCCCGAATATGCTTCTCATCCGGCTGCGACTTGGCAAAGGGGGTCTGCGCTGGTAGATGAGGTCGCCGCGGGTCTCTGGGGCGACCTGAGGCCGTGAGCCCGATAGTAGGGTGTCGGGAGGACCAGGTTGTCGAGCTATAATGGGGGACACCGTTCGACCCAACAACGACATTATCACCTGAGATACCTTGCGAAAGATCCATGGTAAGGTTCGGATCATCGTCGATGTGACGGCGTTTGGGTGCCTTGGACATGACCAAGGCGGCTCCCTTTGATGACATATTAGGATTGTAAAGTACGTGTGTCTCAGCATTGGCCGAGCCTGTGAGAATCTGGTTCAGCTTCTCGTGCCATTGAACATTAATCAAAGCAGATCCCGGTGTGACCGGCGTTACCAACTCCGGCTTCAACGTAGCAGGGTTTAAGATGTGGAGATGACCGGTTTCTGAACCTGTGAGGACGTTCGCAGAAGTGGGAGAGAATACGATGTTCGAAGTCGGGTATCGGGATGAGCTGGACGGGTGTGCCACTGTTGTAATCGGTTGCTTGAACTTCCTGGTATCCCAGAGCTTGATAGTGTCGTCTCCACCTTTGGTGACAACCAGTCTCCCATCTGAGCTGATATCCAGTCCGCTGGTCCAGGTGTCCCGCATATGAGCATTTCGAATCTCACCACTTGGCCGGGTAAACGGCCCGTTTCCACTCCAAATCATTAAGCTCCCGTCAAGGGCAGCAGCAACCAGAATATTAGGCCCACCTTGCTTTGGGGAGCCCCATGCAACGGCAGTCATCTTGCTCCGACCAGCGGATCCAGCCGCTTTTGACTTATGCATAATCACTTCTTTCTGTGATCGCCCAATATTGGCGTCCCATATACGTACCGTACTATCTGTGCCTGTAGTGGCACACAGGTTTTCGTCCGTGGGAGACCATGCGCCACTAGTGGCCTCCGATATATGACCTTTAGTATTATTAAGATCCCTCAAATACATGTCTCCTTTCACAAATTCAGTAACGGTTTCGCCGTCGCGATTGAGAATCCTCGGCTGTGGTGTAGCAGAAATGACCATGACATAGCTTGGCGATAGAGGGTTAAATGCAGCATAATGTACAGAGTGCGCCTCCTGCGCGGCGGACTGTTTCTTTGCCGAAGGATCAACAGATTTGAAGGCGCGCACGGTCGACGGTGTCATGGAAGCAAAATCGTGCAGCTTAATCGTACAGTCTGTTGACCCTGTGATCAAACGCGAGCCTGAAGGATCCACTGTCAGGGTTGTCACGGCGCGTTCATGGGTCTTAAGGACAAGCTCATGGGAGACAGGAAACTCGTCCTCGTCATCCTCCGAGTCAGAATCATCCGAATCATTATCACTATCACTTTCGCTCTTGCCTTTTCGCTCTTCAGCGGCAGCCTGAATGTTAGCTTGTTCGTCGCTAATCAAACCTGTCTTCTCATCATGGACAGCGGCCTTGGTAGAGTCATTTGCCCGCTTGGTGCGGTCTATTTGAGTGTTGACATCGGTCTTTCTTTCTTGCTTCCCGAAGCTTCCTGGGAAGAACTTCTTGAAGGCTTCTTCATCAAATCCGTCCATTATGTGACGTAGTGTAAGTAGGTTATTCGGATTCTGGAAAAAAAATAATGACTTGATGGCGGTGATATGAGTTCGGTTTGCATGAGTTGCTACGTTTGCATAGTTTGCAGCCAAGCACCAGTGTGCAGCATGAGATTGCTTATCCTAATTCTGTCGATTTACCATTTACCTTGTTACATTGCTCGAAAAGTATTGGAAATGATTCCACGGTTTTGGGTGAAACCCAAGCTGTTACACAATCGAATAATAGTACAACTGCTGGAATCTGTACGCCAAATAGTGCGTTTGCGCCATTGAATCTAAACTAGATACACCGACAAATCCATTACAGGTACAAGCCCTCCACAGGACCTCCGTCCTGCTTTGTCTTCATGATACGTTCTCTAGCCGAGCGGAAATCGTCCATCTGCACTCTCATTCGGCGTTCTCTCAAGGCCATCAAACCAGCTTCAGTGCAGATCGCTCTGATGTCCGCACCAGAGAGGTCGTCCTTCTGGTTAATAAACTCGTCAAGGTCGACATCATCGCCGAGGGACATCTTGGAAGTGTGCAGGGTGAAGATCTTCTTCTTAGTGTTTTCTGGATACTGTTAATAGGCAGGTCATCAATTCGGCAAAAGGGTAATACTCACGGTCTGGGTTCTCGAAGAGAATTTTTCGATCAATACGACCAGGACGGATCAAAGCAGGGTCCAATGTCTCGATCTTGTTAGTGGCCATGATAACCTTGACATCTCCACGGTCATCGAAACCATCCAACTGGTTGAGAAGCTCAAGCATAGTACGCTGGATTTCTCGTTCACCACCCGAGGTAGAGTCGTAACGCTTGGTACCAATGGCATCGATTTCATCGATGAAGACGATGGAAGGTGCGTGTTCAGCGGCAACCTGGAAAATCTGTCGCACCAGGCGGGGTCCATCACCAAGGTATTTCTGGATAAGTTCGCTACCGACGATACGAAGGAAGGTGGCACTTGTCTGATTTGCGACTGCCTTTGCAAGTAGCGTTTTTCCAGTTCCCGGAGCACCATATAGAATGACACCCTTGGGGGGCTTAATACCCATTTCTTCATACAGTTCGGGGTGCAGCAACGGAAGTTCGACGGATTCTCGGACCTCTTGGATCTGAGACTCGAGACCACCGATATCTGCGTAAGACTCTGTCGGCGCTTTGTCGAGCTTCATCACCGACACCAGAGGATCAGACTCCTCGGTGAGCACACCCACAACTGAAACGGACTTGTGATGCAGCAGAATGCTAGCACCCGGCTCCAGTAGATCCTTGTCGACAAAGGACATGATAGAGACGTAGTACTCTGGCCCAGTCGCACTGGAAACAATAGCATGGTCGTCGTCGATCAACTCTTCCAAGTTGCCGACTCCCATGGGACTCCCTCTCATATCATCGACACGACCCCTTTCATCTGCATTCCGATCCAAAATGTCAAACTCGCTTCTGCTCACGGAGTCCTGTGTTGCTTGTGCCTTGGTCTTCCGTAAGCGTTCCATATTCTCGACGTATTCTTCTTCTAGCAACAGGTGGTCATGAACCCGTTGCATTCGCAAGTATCGTAATTTACATCGTGATGTAGGGAATATGTCGGGTAGCTTGGAAGCTGTGCTCGGACCGGCGGCCTTGCGCTTCTTACGTCCAATGCGAGTCGTGGGAGGAGGAGGCGGTTCGTATCTGGGCTTGTCCTTCTATCAAGGGCCGCTTTGTAAGCGAATGAAGTTACCTGGACGAAGCAGTCAAGCTCACCTTCTTGTCCTTATCGTCCTTTCCATCGCCGCCGGGGCCTCCGCCGATGTTGGACTGCTGGTTACCCTGTTGTGAATGACGTGTTAGACCGACTGTGGATATGACTGAATGAAACAGTGGCGACAGTGAGGTTTGGGAACGAACCATAGTCCAAATATGTGTTGCTGAATCAACAAGGCGTTCGCTATACTCTAACTAGCCCACTTGGAGTAATTTAATGAAGGCAACTTTGATATTCGAGGTGTGGTCGGAAGATGGGAGGATGGATAAGGAAGACGTGATGACGAGCTTTCCGTAAAGCTTGGAAGCTGTTGGGTGTTTGTCGTTGGTTGCATACCGCAGGTTGTCCCCCACGTGACCGAGCTGTCATGGTGGATGCCTTGCGGTTCAGGCGTTTATCAAACAAACAATGTCAAATAGCCGCTGCTGCGTCTTGACTAGAAACAAGGGACCTGGTATGTATTCCAGGACAACCACCTCTGCAAATCGGTTGGATTTAATATAATATAGGATCTAAGAACTCAATAAACCTCAATAAGCGTCCTTGAACCCCCCCCTACGCTTGTCTTACTTAGCTATTTTCTTCCTACCTGGACATAGAGGTAGTATATCCGCAACAGACAAGCCCTCATCCCCCCCGCGGCGCATGCCCTCGTCTTACCCACTCTCTCTGCAAGGTAAGTCTCTCCCATAACTATCCTCGGTTCCCAGATACTTGACATACTATTTCACTCCGTCGTGGCCTTCCATACCTTCATTGTCTTCTCCACTTTCCGTGTGTGATCGTAGCTAACAACCCTGTAGCTGTCAGCCTTGCGCTTTGTTTCTTTGCCACGAGTTCTTCTTGCACGCCTGACCACGCATCCATAACATTTTCCCAACTACCATTCCGTATCCCATTCCTTTGACTCACGCAACTTGAACTCCCAAAATCAGACCCATGGCCTCCAACCGATCTCGGCGTATCGCGAAGGAAATTGCCGATATCCACGCAGACGCGCAGTCAGGAATCACTGCAGAACCAGTGGGCAACGATGAAGACATCACACATCTACGAGGAACGTTTCCAGGGCCCCCAGGCACTCCATACGAAGGTGGTACCTACATGGTCGATATAAAGATACCAAATGAATACCCGTTTCGGCCGCCAGTAATGAAATTTCATACCAAGGTCTGGCATCCAAATATCAGTAGCCAAACGGTAGGTTGTCCATAAATGCGGGGGATAGCTAGTGGCCCATGGTTATCTAACTACTTTTAATAGGGCGCTATTTGCCTGGATACTCTGTCGACAGCGTGGTCGCCGGTTCTCACCATCAAGTCTGCTCTTTTGTCACTACAGTCTCTACTTAGCACGCCAGAACCCAAGGATCCCCAAGATGCGGAAGTCGCTACTATGCTCCTACGGAAACCAAAGGAATTCGAGAGGGTTGCCCAAAGCTGGGCTACCCTGTATGCTGGGGCTCCTAGTAAAAACGGGGGAGAGGGCAGTGGAGGTGCTACTGACGAATCGCTGCGACAACAAGAACTTAAGTCAAAGGAAGAGCGAGAGAAGGAAGACTTCGCAAAGTACGTCTCTTATTTATCTTCCCCCTTTTGCTCGACGGGCTCTTACGCCATTACTCTAGGTACGACGGATACAATAAAGACTTGATCGATCGCTTTTGCAGTATGGGCTTCGATATTGACCGTGTAGTGGCTGCTTTCAAGTACTACGGTATTGACCGAATGAACGGAGAAGACTATGAACTGGAAGAAGCCTACATGGGTGACATCACCGCACGGCTTTTGGGTGAGCCGTAAATGATGAGGGTAGATGACAGAACTGATCGATTTCATATCACTAATCGAGACTGGTGAAGTACGGTGCCTGGCGAGACTTTTCTTTTCTTTTCTTTTCCCTTATTTCTTAGTCCCAGCGTTTCCCTCATTCATAAGAACATGATGTTAAGGTGTTCTCATTTGAGATCTCATGCAATGATGCCAATATACCGAGTGATGTCCAGCAGGCTTTCCCGTCTATTTTACTCTATATGTTGGTTTGAGAAGTTTGAGCGACGAGATAGGTATACTATTCTTCAACTATTGTTTAGAATGCGAAATGTTATGATTATAAGTGAGAATACTCTGCACTATCCATACTTCTATCATTCCGGAATACTTCGTACTCTATCGATAAGCACGTGGCTCCTCTCCGCCTTCAAATTTCCAATCTTCAATACTTTGCCAGTTAACACCAGCAGCAACTTTCGCTTTTTTTTCAAGCATGAGCCAATGACTATCCACGCACCCACAACTTGAGAGCTCCTATTACAATTTCAAACTCAGATTTCCATAATCTTATTCACCACTCATCACACAGAAAAAGATCACTGGAGCGAGTGCAAGTGCACCGGCATTTACTCACCATGATCGAAGACGATTTCTACCGTTCCTCATCTCAGTTCCGATTTTGGTCCTATACAGAAACATCCTTACGATCACTACGCGCAACGACAAATGCAATCGCCAGTGAGCGCGTACAGTCTGCGCTCCGGAAATCACGAGGGGCGCAACGCTCCGCCACCTCGTCCGCCGCAGGAACACCAGCACCCAACCATACTGGAAGCGACGCAGATAGCAAAGCAGGCGGGGAAGAAACTGAGATTGAATGCTTGACGCCAGAGGAAGAGCACCAGCTGGTGCGGTATTTCTGCGAACAGATCATAGAACTTGGAGAGATGTACAAACCCCCACTACCGACAATAGTACGAGTACGTCAACCGACAAGCCGGGCTTCCTCCTCCCATCTGTCTCAAAGCAAACCAAGCATCTAAGAAACAATAACTAACCGACGAAACCCCTCCAAACAGGCCACCGCAATCCAATACCTCCGCCGCTTCTACCTAACCAATTCCCCGATGACCTACCACCCCAAATCCATCATGCTCTGCGCGCTCTTCCTCGCCACAAAAACAGACAACTACTACCTCTCCCTCCGCCAATTCACAGAAGTAATCCCAGGCGACACAACATCCGAAGACATCATCCGACCAGAATACCTAGTTATGCAAAGCCTCCGCTTCACCTTTGACATCCGCCACCCCTTCCGCGGCCTCGAGGGAGCCATCATGGAACTCCAAGCCATAGCCCAAGGCATAGGCCAACCAGCACCACACTTCCCAACGCAAACCCCCGAAGACCTCAAACGCAAGCTCCATGCCCTCCACCCATCCCCAACCGCATCCTCCACCACAGACCGACTCGCCCGTGCACACCACAATACCCGAGAAATCCTCAAATCCGCCGCCCAAATGACAGACGCTTACTTCCTTTACACACCTTCCCAAATCTGGCTCTCCGCCTTCATGCTGGCAGACCGGCCACTGGCCGAATTCTACCTCGACACGAAGCTAGGCGGTCCCCCCGCGGACCCGCAGCAGCAAGGCAATCCACTCTCCGAACTCCGAACAAAGCTCCTCCGCACCTTGACCGGTTGCTCGAATCTTCTCCAGGCGTATACACCCCTCGCCTCAGATCCGGATCAGAAGAAGAATCTAAGGCGCATCCGGAAGAAGCTTTTTCACTGCCAAAACCCGGAGAAAGCCGATCTAGCTGGGCAGAAGCGTATCCCTGCTGCTGCAGCTGCAGCTGTAGCAGCAGCGGCGGACCCGGCAACGTCCGAGAGTGAGATGGAACGTCTGGCAAAGAAACGGAAGTTGGAAGGAAAACAGCCGAGGGATATATTTGGGGGTGAGTTAGTGACGCAACGGACAAAGGAGTAGCACGACTACAGACAATAGGTTATGGTTCCATAGACGAGTGTATAATTAGATATTTCAGTCATTTCTAAACACTTGGCTCAACTTCGAGACTAAAGTACTGCTCCGTTGTTCATGCTATTGTGATTAGCAGACTTCAGCATGAGTAGAAGCCAAAGGGTCCAAGGGAAGGACCGTCAAGAGGGAGAAAAGAAAATCCTACATGATGTCTATGACAAACGGTAAAATGATATAACGGTAAAGAAAAAAAAAGGGGGAAATAGATTGAACCCTGAAGCGTAAGGGGTCTAACAGAGGATGAGGTATGAAACACAGACAGACCGTCTAATAGAAAGAAAGCAACCCAAACAAGCAAGAGCAGATATCTCCAGATATGTATGTAAAGAAAGAAAACCGTTCCCCGCCCATGTCACTGTATCACTCAGGATGGTTCATTTCTCCTGTAAGAAACTTTTTCAACTCCCCTGCAGCTTTTGAAATTTTCATTGTCGTCTCTGACATTCCAATCATAACAAGAAGCGTCGTTTTCCTTCGTTTTTCTTTTTTGTCGTGCCTTTTCTTAGACAGCGCCGGCGTCAATCATCTTCTTGCGCAGGTGGTTCTTGTACTGGCCGATGGTTCCATCCCACCGGGTGACGGTCTTGTTCTCACAGACCATGATGTCCTTAGCGATCTTGTCGAGGAGACGGAAGTCGTGGGACACAACGACGACACCACCGCTGTAGGCGTTGATCGCATCAGCCAAACTGTCAATGGTGGGGATATCGAGACCGTTAGTAGGCTCATCGAGAAGAATCATGTTAGGCGATTCGATGGCCAACAGAGCGAACACGATACGGCTCTTCTGACCCTCGGACAAAGTTCCCATCAGAGCAGTCTGGGCCTCGCCGCTCAGACCGTAACGGCCGAGCTGTTGACGCCAGTACTGGTAATCCTGGCTCTTATCGGGGAACTTGTCGCGAACGAAGTCCAGAGAGGACTTAGTCAGGTCCAGCTGTTCGGCAGAGTGCTGACTGTACATGCCCAGCTTCAAGTGAGTGTGACGGCTGACACGACCACCGATGGGTTGCAGCTTTCCGGTCATAAGGCGCAGCAGAGTGGACTTGCCGACACCGTTGGGGCCGACCAGGGCAGTTCTAGAATCCATATCAACACCGAAGTCAAGGTGCTCGTACAGGGTATCTTCCCAGTTGCCAGAGTAAGAGAAGCTGACATCATCGAAGGACAGAACGGGAGGGGGGAGCTTCTCAACATCTGCGAAGCGGAAGCTGAAGACCCTGTCGGGGATAACAGGCTGAATGAAACCTTCAGCTTCCATCTTATCGAGGATCTTCTGACGCGACTTGGCCTGTCTGACCAAGTTGGCGTATGTACCAGCGGAGGCAATGAACTTCTTGATGTGGGCAATTTCTTCCTGCTGCTTGTTGTACGCCTTCATCTGGTTTGTCTCCTGTTCGCTGCGGGTCTTGTGGTAGGAGTCGTAGTTACCACCGTAGTACAGAAGTTGCTTCATGCGCATATCGATCATGGTGGTACAGACACCGTTCAAGAAGTCCATGGAGTGGGAAACAAGGACGAGGGTACGTTCCCACTTCTTCAGATATTCTTCCAGCCACACGCAAGCCTCGAGATCCAAGTGAGCAGTGGGATCGTCCAGCAGGAGCAGGGACGGCTTGACGAACAGAGCCTTGGCAAGGGCGACACGCATACGCCAACCACCAGACATATCCTTGGTTTTCTTGTTGATCGTGACCTTGTTGAAACCCAGACCAGTCAAGATCAATGACGCACGGGTGTGGAAGGTGGAGGGGTCCATTTTGTCCATACGCTGAATGAGTTAGTGTAAAGTCGAGCGATTCACAGCCAAGACAACTTACATCGTACAGATCCTCCAGAATAGGGCTGTCCGGACCCTGCTCTTCCAAGATCTCTTCCGCCTGCTTTTCCATCCGATCCAGCTGATTCTGGGCCTCAGTGACGACCCATTCCAAGGCACCCAGATCAGAAGGAGGAGCACCTTCGTTGAGGAGATAGATATCGATGTGCTCGGGGATGGGGAATTCACGCTGGGCGATAGCCTTCAGAAGAGTAGACTTGCCGCAGCCGTTCTCACCCAGAAGACCGTACCGACGACTGAAGTTCAGTTCAAGAGTGGAGTCGGTAATAAGGACCTTGCCGTGGAACACCAGGGAAGCGGAGGTGACCTTGACGTCGCGAGAGGATTCCATGGAAGAAAGCACACCGGTGGTGACACGATCAGAAAGGCCATGCTTGTCCATCTGTGCTGTGAGCTTCTCAACCTCCTTCATCTTCTCGCTGGTGGTGGCGGGCTGATCATCAGCCGGGACGTCGGACTCGACCTTGGGGGACTCGTCGCCATCTTTCTTTCCCTTACCAAGCTTCTTCTTCGTGTCGCCATCAGCGGCACGCTTGGCCAAACGAGCGGCTTTGGAAGCAGACACCATTTTGTCGGGTGTGTGTGTTGGTATGAGGGAAAGAGGGGGTGGAAGCGTCAAGGGGCGGGAAGGGAGAGAAGATCAAAGCCTGTCGGCAAGGCGAGAAAGAAGGAAAAAAGAACTTCAAGTAAGTGGATCAATAATAGCGGGGTCGAAGGGGGTTCGACCAAAAAAGCCTTTTTTCTCTCTGAGTGGGCGGGGGTGAAGTTTTCTTGGAAGCCCTTATCGATAGAGAGCACTTGGAATGGTAAACCAAAGGGTAGTTTCGTCCCAACCAAAGGAAGAGGGGTGAAAAAAAAAAAAGATATAATATATAGATCAGGACCTGGACGGTCTCTGGATGATTAAACAAGGAGGATAACGTCGGAAAGATGGGTAGGGGGAAAGAAACAGAAAGGAAGAAAGAAAGAAAAGAGGTTGAGGACAACTGAGGACGTAACCAACAAGTTATTCTATTTCTACGCCTTCAAAAATTCCTTTCCCGTGGGTCCCACTCACAATCCGGTGTGATTGGCTCCTTCGACGTCACCGCAGGGATCGTGGCGTAGTCTAGCCTCCTTTGGGCACCAAATGCACGTGATTTATAGCCTTACGCCCAAGGCAGAACTTGACGTGGACTCCGACAGACAAATGGTTACTGTTGAGGAAAACCGCTTGGTCGGCTGTTACGGGCAGAAACGTGTGACCGTGCATAATAAGTTTGTCTGTATTAACGTAATCGCTGACTGATCTTTTCCAAACATGTCATCTCCTCTGCTGTAATCCAGACATTGTCCGGGACCAAAACCCTCCCTTCCTGGATAATAATCTGTGCTGGGACAGTGATCTGACTGTCATCATCCGATGCCCTCGGGGCCCATGGCGCTTCCTTTTCCCCTCTGGCACTTTCAGTGTCCTCAATCTCGGGACGGGGAAGAGGGTCAGGAGTCCACCAATACACCGGAAACCGTCGTTGGATGTTATTGATCAACAATGCCACCACCTGCATAAGGACAGACCCGAGTAACATGATAAGGATAAGAAACCAGCCTACTTCATACCCTTCGGTGACAGCTAAGAGAGCCGTTGCGCCAGCAGGCGGGTGAACGGTCTTTGTCAGAACCATCAGTGCCGTGGTGATTGCACAGGCAAGCGCTCCCCCAACCTGGGGTATGGAAGAAGCATAAGGATTCAAAGCGAAGAGCCTTCCGATCCCGATACCAAGAGTGCTTGCCATGATTTGGCTGAGAATTGCGTTGCGCGGTTGGGCAAATGGTGAATCGATGGCGCTAAACTCCAGCACCGCGGCAGCACCCTGTCTCGGCATTAGTTGGTTGATCATTGCAGAGGTTCATGAGTGGACCATGTACTGTACGTACAAAACTAGCCACGATAACCGGGGCTTGATGACTCTGGAAAGAGGGGATATGCAAGGATACTTCGGCGACGATTAATACACCGCAGAAGACTCCAACCAGGGACCAAAATGCGATTACGAGGTTGCCGAGGGCTTTTGGTGGTTTGTCTCTGTATCCCAGAAAGTGAGAGATGGGGCGCGGTAACCAGCGCCATGGCGGAGATGGAATCAACGGATTGAGAAATAGATCAATATCCACATGCCCGCGAGAAAAGTCAACGTTCCTCAACATTGAGGTCGACTGGAGTGTGCCCTACGTGTGAGATGGGTTGCTCAGTCGTGGGTCATACACGCATCCTGTGCTTTCTGTATGTATGTATGTACCTGATCAGGTCCGAGCCGGCGGTTGATCAGTTGTCGATGAAAATATCCAAAGGTAATGGGAGGTATCGTATAGGATCAATCCATGCGCTCTGCAGAGATATCAAAGGTTTAATAGAAAAAACAAAGTCAAAAACACATTCCAGTACGGAGTACGGAGTATACTTCTATCAAATCATTCGAGAGTACACGAAACGAGGATAGTCCCCAGGACTTGAACCTAGGCTTGACCTTGAAGAGAAAGAAAAATCAATCTGTAAGGTAGCGCTTTCAAAGCGCCACTGAAGGATGGGACCATGGGGATACTTCAGTATTTGTCCTTCCAGCCAAGAGGTGTGACCTTGTCCAACCCGTCCACAGTATCTCCGCGGAAACCTGGACAGTCGACAAGAAAGACGTTCACAGACGGAGGCATTTGTGATGCTCATCCGCTTGGGTCTTCCATTGAGCGCGTTTCAATTAAGTAACAGATTTCCGGATTGGGGTTAGTGCCATAAATGAAGTCCTGACGACGGGATTTTCAACGACCCCACAGATTAGTAAGGAGACCCTGTGACTGTGACTGTATTGTAACGGAAAGCTTTCCTAGGGATTGCTACTACTAGTACTAGTACGGAGTAGTAGTACGGAGTACTCCGTAGTATGCCTTAAACATGGCATGTGGTGTCACTTCCTACGTACCGTGGGAGCATATCGATAACAGCCGGTCAGAAAGAAACGCGATCTATCATGATCATCAACATCTTATATTTATGTACATATATCCAAAACGAGACTTTAGACCTCCAAGGTCTTGCCCAACCGTGAGCTCTCTTTCGCCAACTCGATCAACCGGATAACTTCACGGGCTTCCTCTCCGCTGGCCGGCAGTTCACCCTCGCCGGCGAGAGCTTGGGCAAGCCTCCGGTAGTATTCAGCCCAGGTGGTTCCTTCCACGGTCGGGTAGACTTCTTTGACGGGCTTGCCATTTTGGATGGTGCTCAAGGTACCTGCGAAGAATGACATCAGCATATGCGATGATGACCTAGAGAGCGGGAGAGAACGATGAAGGGAGTAAGCGTACCATATCTTTCACGGGGCTCGCGGCCGTATACGCTGTCAGTGGCTTTGATTCCGCCCCTGAGCTGCTCCTCCTGGATATCGAAATGGAACTGTTGGAGAATAGGACGTCAGTGCATTGCTTCTAGCCTCCGGCCTGACCGAAACCACGCTCTTACCTTCTTATAGCTGCCCTTGTCTCCGCGGACCCAGAATCTGAATTGCTCCGCTTCCGGACTTACGACAGTAGCCTTGATTGTCGCCACAAGGCCACTGTTATAGTGGAATAGAACTGTGAAAGCATCCTCGTAGCCGGTGGTATTGACTTCGCGTTGAGAGCCAATGAATGCGGTGACGCGGTTCGGCAGTCCAAAAAGATGCACAGCCTGGTCTAATATGTGGGCGCCGAGGTCGTAAATGGCGCTACCGCCGGGCATAACCTTGTTCTTCCACACTGATTCACTGGCAGCTGGCTGTTCGGGGCGATGACGGTCGATGTGAGACTCATATTCCACGATGCGGCCAAGGGCACCGCTCTTCACAAGTTGAGTCACGGTGAGGAAGTCGGCATCGAAGCGACGGTCTATACAAAAGCCAATGTTAGCCGGCGTTCCACAGTTGGCTATTCTTTGCACCATGCGATTGGCGATGGGGAATCAGACATACTTTGATACACAGCCAAGAGCTTGTTCTGCTTCTTGGAAAGCGCAATGAGCTCATCGGCCTCCTGGGTGGTGGGCGTGAATGGCTTTTCAGAGACAACTGTATGGATGATTGATTAGCGCGCGCATGACAGGAATTCATCTCAGTTCCGATGATACTCACCGTGCTTTCCATGCTCCAAGGCCAGTTTTATCAGCGGGTAGTGCGATTCCGGCGATGTTGAGACGACGACGACATCGATCGCTTCATCCTTGAACATCTCCTCGGAAGACCGATAGACCTTGAGGTCCGGGTAATCGACCGCGGCATCATCGTTAGGGAATACATCACGCTGATAAATGGCATACAATTTCAAACGAGGTTCCAATTGAATGAAAGGAAGGTGGAAGGTTTTGGCGCTGAGGCCATATCCGATCACACAAACGTTCCAGGTCTTAGCAGGCATAATGGTTTAGATATAAATGGCAATTACAGGGTTGTGAAAGTAACACTGTGATAAAGAATGGATTGGTAGAGGGACCGGGCAGGGCCTCATGGGGATTTATATACACTTAGGAAAGTACTCAAGACATCATGTTATTAATGATGATGTACTCCGTAGAAGAATAGCCAGTGTGGGGGAAGGTCCTCGCGATAGTAGAAACCTCTGGATCCGGCGGATATCCATAGCGGGGCAAAAATCCCAACATCGCGAAAGCCGACCGACCGACCGACCGTCTTGTCCCTCTTCCGAGCCGACCGATTGAAAGAGCTTCCGGCGGAAATGCCGTCCCGTTTACTGTTTCTCAATGCCTACGCATCGAGTAATCTCAATGGCATCCTACACCGCGGTCAGCGACTATATCCTTACCATATAGAAATGGATATCACTCACTTGAAGCCCCTCCGGTTGATTGAAGGTGCTCTCATACACTAAATTCGGGTTCCCGAGGAGGTCAAACAGAGGCACAGAGGTCTCACCCAGAAAGTTCCGGACATTCGAACCAGGTATACCATCTTTGGTAAAAATTCGGGTTGGTCCTTTCTCGGCCGCCTTTCGTTTCTGCTCCACAGTACTGCGTACATACTCCAGGTACGGTGGATTCCCTGGGTAGATCATGTTATCAGCCACCAGGACCGAAACATCGGGAACGATCATGCCAAGCTGCTCGCATAGTTTCAGATCCGCGGTATACGCAGGCTTGTAATGATCAATGAACAGGACTTCCACCTGTTTGACTTCGCCGGTGGTGTACAACTTATTCAAAGACAGGTCACTGCGGTCCACAAGGATCTGAACGAAATCTCGGAGGCCCGCCAGATCAATCAACAGGCTCGCAATGGCGGCACATTCAGGGTTCAGCTCCAGACTGTAGTATTTTTTACCGCCGGCCCGACGCAGCGCATCAGCGAACAGAATCGCCGAGTACCCTATGTATCCTCCGAGTTCGATCATCGTTTGGGGCTTGCGCTCCGCAATGAGGTCTGTAACGATCTTCCCTTTTTCTGGCCCCACGTGGATGAGACGGTGTGATTTGGCGTACTCGTCAATCAGATCCAGCACCTTTCGAGGGTTTCCTTGGATCTCGTCCCGGTTGGGCTGGGCGTAGATGAAGTCAAGCACACCGAGTTCGGCTTCATCTTCACGCTATGACAGGACGCATTAGTATCAGTGCTTACGTTCCCCGAGTAGGCACATATCGGATTTTTTTTTATCTTACCTGACGAGTTGTGGACTGGGTTTGAGCCATTGTCAATGATTGCAATTAGAGTAGATACGCTGCGGTAGGCAAACAGATCTCAATGCTTATTACTACTAGGATTTCCTCGAGAACAACAGGGGTATTTATACACCAATCTCCCAGCGTAACAAACTCTCCTTCATTCCAATCTAAAGAACCATCTCGGACGCGTCCAGTACAACAATCCCTAAATCCGAAGTTCCACAGTGTGCACGTCACACGACGCACGAAGCTATAGAAGCAAAGCCAGATTGGCCTATCACCAAACAGAATTTACACTGTAAATCGCACTATGAATACTCAGAAATCATCCGGATAGTTTGGTGGTCGAGTGGTCGTTTGTAGATAGTCCATTACAAAGGAAGCAACTACTACGCCCGAGAACTATCGGGCTCGGATACCCGGTTTGGTTTAATTCCCCGTAAACTCCGAGGTGATGGTCTGATATCAACATTGATCTATCCTTTTTCCTTGGTTCCGACTCATCGACCAGACGATGTATATGCTTGTTCTTGTCTCTTTGAATGACGAGTCACATAGTATTCTAGCCAATGAAGTGTTTTACAAAAGATGGACGGTGGAGATAGAGGGAGCCGCCGCTGACGTCCATCGGTAATCGCAAGGGCTACTACTACCTAAATAGGGCGAACAGTTAGACCAATCTCAAGGGAACTAACTACGTAGTGGATATTGGGATGAAGGACTTGAAGTGGATGTTCGAATGTTCTCGGTTAATCTGGCCTCGGGCTAATTTAGTTGGATGTATGGAGTAGGCGAGTCATTTTCAAGTGCAACGAGGCCAGATCGGAGCTTTGGCCTGCAGATAAATCATGTCACTTACAGTAATCTTATCAGATGCTATCCTCCAGTACTACGGAGTACGGAGTACTACTAGATAGTTATTACGGAGTACTCCGTATATGACCCGCCTTTTGGCCTATGGTGAACTCATGCGCTCCTTTTGGATCTTCAGGGTGACCCCAAAGAAATCAACCAAAACATGAAGCTGTGATATTCTTATTGTGAAATATCTTTTAACCCCAAGGACTTGGAGTCTTGATTGTTTCTGTTTCCTTCTGTGATTGACAATTGTTATGTGCAAGGGTACAGTACTCCGTAGAAGAAAGAGGATAAAACCAAGTTTGCAAGTTTTAACTGGTGATAAACTATTGTCGAGTTCGTTAGGCTCCGTAGAAATCAAAGCCTGCCATCCCTAAAAATGAAAAGAGCTACGGAGTACTCCGTAGTAGCTCTCGAATTCCTTCTCGCTTTCACTAAGTAGAAGACCCAACCGCATAGAGCTATTAGCAAAAGAAACTAGTAAACAGGGTGGCAATTAATCACAGCACAAGGATAGCAATAACATTCCAGGGAACTTGACGCAACTGAAGAATGTAGCACCAAAAAGGTCGTCATAAATTTTCAAAAGCGTGACGGTTTACGGAGTACTCCGTAGACAACTTTAAGGACAAAGTACTCCGTAACGAAATTCATATCAGGCACGCTGGAAAATCCCTTTCATGATACTGTCAATCTGTTTGATACTAGTAAGATCATCCAAGTTCTCACCCCTGATATGGGGAGGGGCTTCTATATTACCACAGGGTATACTATGGATCCACCGGATAAGGAACCCATACTATATTTCATTGATATTATTTGTCAGATTTTAGAACTTGAACTTGCTTTGGGAAATGTAGAGGTGTTAGCTAGGTTCCTGTTATGATGTGCTTGCAAATAGGGTAACTTTTAATAGAAAAGCAACTCACAGGGAATTGAATGCCATAGTGCCCAATATATGTAATCAAACTGAATCATCCTCCATCTCATGCATGCTACAATATCGCCACGTGTCTGCCATTCAGAGCACGAGTACTCCGTACCGAGTACATGAAGGATTACGGAGTAGGAACCTTATTGTCTGTGCCGAACATCTAGCGTCACGGGATCTTGGATCTGTTGTCGTCGATCGGAAATCAATCGCAGTTTCTTTTAAGTTCTTCTTCTCTTCTTCTCTTTCTCGAACCCATTAGTTAAAAGCTGCGTTTGTCTCTGGACTAAAAAACAAGGAAAATGTCGTCCTTGGTTCAGAAAAAAAGAAAACATTTGGTCTTTCAGCCCAACTACCTCAACCGACAACCGAATGCTACCTTTGATGCAGCGACACGAAGCCGGCGAAATGCACGCTGACGTGGTCGCCTTGCAGCATTCCAAGCGTTTAACATCTGAGAATAATACCCGCCACCGATCCGTTTCTTTGCAAACTCTTGTTGTAGATACATCTCGAAAATTCGACCGCATGTCCGTGCCCACGGTGAAACGAGCCCTGAGCTCAATTCCGAAACAAAGAACTCTCCAATCCATTCAAAGGTTATTAGTTCAAATTCAAATGCTTGCCCCTCTGTTGCGCATTGCCATATCAATCATCCTTCTCCCGCTAGATAACACCATACTGTTCGCCACTTGCTTTATTGCCCATTTCTCTGGTTTCGTGTCATGTTCTCATCCAATTCATCGCCGGCAGGCCGCGCGACGTGATGTGCGATTTTACCCGAAAACCATCTTCATCACCGGCATGAACACCCCGTACGGATTGGCTTTGGCACGATGTTTGTACTATCACGGCCATCGGGTGGTGGGTGCCGACATCACGGATCTATCGTTTGCTTCGGGTGAAGGCATGTCGAAAACGGTGGCGGCTCACTACCGTATCCCGAGGTCTGACTATGTCTCTCGCCTGCTCGACATCATCCGGAGGGAGAAAGTGGATGTCTGGATCCCTTGTTCGCTCCGAGCGAGCGTCTTGGAAAACGCAGTTGCTAAGCAGGCAATTGAGAGTCAAACCACGTGCAAATGTATCCACCTGGACATAGAATGGGTTAATACTTTCAGCGAAACCGAGTCATTCATTCGGTTTCTAGTCGAGAAAGATCTACCTGCGGTAGAAAACCACAAAGTACTGTCGCGCGACGCCGTGCACAAGATCTTGCATCGGTCGCCGAGCAAGATTTATCATATGCGCCGACCAGATATTGCCACGGGCGACAATCAGGTCGTCCGCTTACCGAAAAGGACTCTAAGTTTGACTTATGCCGAAGTCAGCGAGATCCAGATTTCAAAGGATAGGCCCTGGGTGTTGCAGCAACAAGCTCGGCTGGGAGAGTTCTTCGCTGAATTGCTGCTTGTCTGTGGACGGGTCAAGGCTATCGAAATCCGTCCCGCAGATAATCAGCTATGGGGTCATTCCCGCCTAGATGAAGGGCTCGCAGTAGCAATTCATCGACTCGTGGATCGTTTCGCATCGAAGGGTGGTCACCGGATGACTGGCCATCTATGCTTGCGGTTAATGGTCGATGAAGAGTTTGAGTTTAACAACGTGCGCTATGTGACTCATATTGCTGGCTGCACTCAGGGTGCAGGCGCTGTTGAACATCTTCTGCAAAACGCGGCCCCCTCGTTAGTTGATGGGTACTTGGCGGTACTCTCATCCCAACGTGATGATATGTTCGTGGACTTGGAAAAAAAACGGATGCAGGCTAGAGCAAGCATATCGGCCACACCACGTCGTCAATTCAGCTTCTACGAAACGCTCAAGCAACACGATGGTCGGGGAGACCTCCCATCACTCTACTCAGTTGCCCAGCAATTCGACCATATCGTCAACCAGGCAAGAGGTCTCTTATTATTTTGGACGGATCCTCGATACTCAGTCCTTGATCCACTGCCATGGTGGTGGAACGCACATATCTATCAGCCCCTGAAAGACCTGGAGATGTTATTGAGCAGAACAGATATCAAGAGACAGTAGGAGCACTTGCTGCCCTCTTTTCATCAATGTCACCTTCTGTCTCTCCCCCTTTCGTTTCTATTTTTCATTTGTCTTTTAGCAGTGTTGGCCTTTTTCTTGGCGGGGCACTTTTGGGTTGACGAGTACAAGGAGGAAGGTATTATTATATAGCATCGGGTGGTGTCATCCAATAGATCTCAGTTTTGTACTTTGACATCAAATCATATCGGAGTTCGTTCATCTTGGTGTTCTTGGCTCAGTGCAATAATGATCATAATGCCCACCAGGAACACATTCCATATCCAGACTGCATAAAGTATTTGTAATGTTACTGCGAGTAATATGTTCCATGACGATCCCAAATCGGAGGTCGGAAATATCCATTTCTTGTGGCAGTTCCGGAATTATACTGCTGCCTTGGAGTGCTGGGCATCTTTGGTGCATCTTTTAAGTGGCTTGTTATGGCATTGCTTTGCACTGCCACCACACACGACAATAAGAATGTCAGATCCTTCTTAAGGCCATCCATCGCGGCTCAAATTAGATTGATCGTACACATTACCATTACTACGTAACAATCGTAATATAGATTCCAGGATGTTTGATATCAGTTAAATGAGCATGGTCGTTGACATTAGGGCCGTCGCTGGTGCCCAACTGAGGTTAAATCTGGAACCATGACACATTGTGCAATACACCTCGAGGCCCACAGCCAAATCTAAATTCTTTAATTCTGAACAATAACAATATCATTCGCTTCAGAGGTGATTGATTGGGTTCAATATTCGTAACGTTCAGAATTTGTGAAGCATTTTTAAGTCTGTCAATGCACATGTGCTTCTATTTTGGGGTTCACTAAGCTGAAACGGGTAAGGTCATTTTACCATTGATACAGTCGCGTATGTACTCCGTACGGAGTACTGTAAAGGCGCATGATTCTTCAAAAACTTCCAGATTGATCGCATTCTCCTTGCTCCTTGCTCCTTGCATCTCTTTCTTTCTGCGGTCTTTGTTCCCTCAGTAGAAGCATTTTTCTACTCCTCTGGATTATCCAATATTTGGGTTAATTGAAAACCACAATCCACACCGGCTGTGTTGGCAAAGCCTCCGAGGCTCCATCTGTGAAGTTTAGCCTCCGCGCGGCGGTGATCGGGTTGCCCCGTTAATTTCCCTCGTCGTTGGTTTTTACAGCCTTCGCATAAACAATACATTCCATCACTTCCTGACGCTGCTAACGATTTGTCTTTTTTTGTTATTTTATTTTATTGTATTTTTTTTTGAACCGCCACAATATATCACATCCTTACCTCACGACTTACAATCAGTCACGAAGGACTCTGAGACTTGATCTTCCCCGATTTTTCTGCCTAGTTCCTCGTGAAGGGCGCCATCTTCTTCGTCAGGCACTTTTCGTATCCCCTCACATCCCGCAATCATGAGACTAGCACGACCTTCGATCAATCCTGGGCGGACGAAAAACATCATCCATGGAGTTCAGGCCTTCATTATTTTCCTAGCATGGGCTTGCACGATTGCCGTGTTCACCAAGGGTGGTGGTATTGATGGTCGATCCGCCTGGTACTGGGCTTTGGTATGCTGACTACCTTTTGTTTAGTGCAAGCCGATAACACGTCATACTAATGATCTGTAGTGCTGGTTCAGTATCCCTGGTCTTATCTATCTCGTCGCAGTGCCCATGTGGCCGCGCGCACGCCGTTTTGGGAATGTCTATGCCTTTGCGACCGTTGACTGTCTGTATGCCCTTCTGTGGTTTACTGCGTGGGTCTGTGTCGCCAGCTATATTGCGCAGGGGAAGTCGGAGGGCAAGAGCGATGATGACAAGGACAAGAACAAGGATGATCAAAATACCAAGAAGACTGGTTGCGACAATTGGAAATACGGCAGCGCCAGCAAATGCAATATCAGCACGGCCACTTGTATTATGGGGGTTGTCATCTTGTGCGTATCAGAAGCCAACTGGTTTAAATTTGCGTCGTTGCTAACTGAAGATGTCTACAGTGTGCTGTTCGTCGTGACAGCTTTTATGTCCTTCCGCAATGTGATGCACTTCCGCCGGACCGGGACCCTGCCAGATGCTGTCTCCGATCCCACTTTCGCTGCACAGAGCAAGGCCGCCTTTTCATCCAATCCGGCCCATGAGTTCGAGGAGGAAGAGGATGATTTCCGGTCCGGCCGGGCCGGTGGAATGGGTTCTTCCGTCCGTGGCGACCGGGATGAGGATTACGCTCTCCTGCACCAGAGTGAGGTAGATGAGTTTGGAAACCCGAACGCGCGCTCCGCCATGCAAGGCGCCTATGACCCCACCGCTTCCAACGCTGGAGGGAGCGTCCTTCATGACTACAACACCACAACCAGCTACGGCGGTGCACATGGACAACACTACGCACCGCCCTCGGAATGGGGCTCCAGTGTTAGTGGCTACGGACGCTAATATACTCTCTACAAAACTCTCAACCTTGTACCTCAAACTATCATGGAGCGGTGTTGCGGCGCATATCCATGCTGTAATGTCTTTGATTCTGGGGGTGTTTTGATACATGTGCTCTGCATGCGAATGTTTCCTGGCCCGGGGCGAGGGTTGTATGGTGTGATCAATTAGGAATGGAGACCTGGGCTGGTCGCATGTTCACTGATGATTTTTACGACGTTCTGTTTTACTGAAGCTCTGAGCCACTTGGGAGATAACATGTTTGAACTATATTTTAGCTAGTATATCACTGTTATGAACTGGGTACCTACCTGATTGCGGTCCCGATTTGGGTTTCACTTCAAATGGACTTGAGGCTACACAGTGCCTGGCAGAAACAAGCCAATCAACGTCAACGGCAAGTAGGACAGATGGCAAAGTGCCGGCAGATTATTCACCGCCTTCCCTTTGAGCGCTCTTGTTCTGGACAACTTACGTTCTTATGTACCCATCACCTTGCATCCTCCATACAGCCTGAACAACAGACTGTATAGGCCCTGCTGTACGACCCTGTTTACGATAAATCCCAATTTATGCAATATTTCTCAGGTACAACTCCCAATCCCCCTATAACCACCCCAACTAAACCCCCCAAACAGACCAACAAGCACTGCAAGGATACAACCACCATCCAAAGCATAATCAACCAAGCCCACGACCCGACAAAAGAAGCCAAAAGAAACGTCACCAAGACCCCGACAAACCATACTCGTTGAAAATAGATTGAAAATGGCCGACAGCATCGACATATACAACCAATACCCGCTAGCCCTGGACCCAACCTCCAAAGCCATCAACCTCAGCTCGCAATCCACAACCCCCGCCTCCGCCTCAACAGTCACTACCGAACTCAGTGAACTTAATGCCCTTCACCGTGCTCTCATCTCCCTCGACCCCCCCAACGTCCCCCCACCCCCGCTCCCCGTCAACCCCAAGCGCAGCGCCCAGCTCACCAAACTCCGCGACACCGCCAACGCCGCCTACCGCAAGGAAAACTACGCCGACGCGGTGCGGCTGTACACGTTCGCCATTGAGATGGGAATCTCGCGGCCCGGATGGGAGCCTATGACTCTTGCGCGGGAGGAACTAGCGGGATTGTTCGCCAATCGTGCGCAGGCGTATATGGCGCAGCAGTCCTGGGCGGAGGGACTTGTGGACGCCAAGTGTAGTGTTGAGAGTAAGCCCATGGGGAACGTGAAGGCGTGGTGGAGGGCAGCGAAGTGTTTGGTTGAGATGGGACGGTGGGAGGAAGCCCAGGTTGCCATTGATAAGGGCCTGGAGTTCGAGCCCCGGAATGGGGATGGCGGCAAGGAATTGGTGGCACTTTTAGAGGAAGTTCAGGAGGGGATCAAGAGGTCGACCGTGTCTGCTTAGATCTGAGGTTTCCGTGCGGGCCTTATGGGGGTGCGGTAGATACATGCGGGATTGATTTGGTTTCGCTCTATGCTTTCTGTGCTGTATTATCATTGTTTTCTTGTGAGATGATTCCTGCATGAGTTTGTTTACCCATAGTTCAGGGCGTTTGGTATGGAATGAACCCGGTCTTGATATATCGCTATAGATGGATGGGTAATTAGTACAGTATGGGACAGTGAGGCACCCCATCACTCC
Source organism: Aspergillus coremiiformis (assembly GCA_009193565.1). Taxonomy (NCBI): domain Eukaryota; kingdom Fungi; phylum Ascomycota; class Eurotiomycetes; order Eurotiales; family Aspergillaceae; genus Aspergillus; species Aspergillus coremiiformis. Next base: position 133,785 of record ML739042.1, on the reverse strand, counting down.
CGGAAAGATATGAGAAAGAGACTAACTAATGTGACTGTCTTGTTCGTCTTATCTATATAGATAAATGAAGAGAGGTCACTTACTCTCTCCATCAGCCCGGAAACGAAAAACAGAAAAGCAAAAGATAATTCCGATGCGGGGAATCGAACCCCGAGCTGCTGTGTGAGAGACAGCGATGTTAGCCATTACACCACATCGGATTGTTATTGTAAACTTGAGGCTTATTCCAATACATAAGCCTGATGATAACCCGAAAGAAACACAACACACAAAACAGCATATTGAACAGAAAGAACAGTGAATGCTAAATAGAAAATCATCAAAATACCTTGCTGTCTAACAGACACACCTACGGTATTAAAAGGGACCCCCAGCTTACTCCAGAAACAACAGATGTAGTGCCCACCTTGACTGGCGTAGGGCAAACAGCTTGTCACCCCTTCATGCATTTCCACATCTAAACTTGATACAGTACAGAGCCAGCCAAAATGAAATAGAGTACTACTAATCCCGATATCCCGGTATTATGTGTATAGGCAGACAACTTAAGACTGGCAGTAAACGACTTACAAATCTAGCCCCAATGCCACGCAGCAAAACTTCTACCTTCCAGCGCAACAAATATATAAGGCTACTAGTACATCCCAGAATCTCAACTGGTCAACTTGAATGGCACCCGACCCTCAGTATCCTACAAATTAAATCGGAGCCTTTTTAAGCGCACAAACGCCACGCGGGCTTTATGATATGCTGTGTGGTATTGAGGTGTTTTGGAGGGCGGTGGGCTTTCAATGTTTGAAGTCTCGTATTTATATAGGGTTACCTGAGGGTTTTCAACATCAAGTTATATAACTTGTGGTTTGAAGATCCATGTCTCTAGAATGGGGTTGGGATTAGTAGTATGTGCATACCTTACAAGTTGTGTATTCATTATTGGAATTGTGATTGGTTTATATCTGCAAATGCTCACTTCCCGATTTCTGGTGGCTCAGGGCTTATCGTTTCTTCGCTTGATATGTTAGTACTAGTATCATTCAGAACAGGGAATTGGGCTTTGAGGCTAGGGTTATAAAGTATTGAATTGTCGGAACTTGCCTAGTGTTATCTGTTAAGAAGCTTCAAGAAGTACGCAGTTTTGGCAAACAGGGACCAGCATCGACTTTTTGGTAAGTCTAAGGCTAACGTATCTGAGACACTAGACTTTGATATTTACAGAAATTGTTCTTTAGCCATAGAAACGCGTCTTTTGCCAGTACGCCTGATCTGGACCATAAAACCTGGGCCATCCCGTTCCAAGGGATGGCCAAGACCCCCCCGGTCAAACAACCACCGTCCATTCTTACTAGAATTGCCGATGGATGCAAAGACTGCGTTGTAATCATGTTCGAGATCATTATCTCCGCCCAAGGCGGCGGCCAACCAAGTGATGCGGGCAAATTTCCCGCCTCTGCCGTCGTCGACATCAGTTCAGTCCAACAGCACCGAAAACCAAGTACTGCTCCTGGGCCCTTGTTCAAACTTCAAGCCCGTGAAGGTACGCCGGTGGAATGAGATCGGATTGTGGAAGAACTGCGTTGCGATGTCCGAGGTTGTCGCTATCCAGGAGGGAGAGCTCGTGCGGATGCCTATCCAAGTAGTGGTGCTCATCGAACAAGGAAAGGTCACCGCCAAGAGAACCAGTAGGTGCAAAGGGAATAGTGAGCTGTTGTATATGGTGAGTTTACCGTGTTGAGAATCATATAAGGCTATGCTGGTTGGACGATATGGTTTCCATGCTTCCAATGTGGATCTTACAGTCCGCCTCCCATATTTCATACATACATATCAGGCCCCGTGCATGGTGGTGTCCATTTATGGTATCTTCAGACACGTTGGACGGCCCTCCAGTGATCCATTGGTATGCATCTCCAGCAATTGGAGTGTCTTGAGCTCATAACTCTGGTGGAACAGAGTATTTGTCATGGGTTGTTCATCTGAGGTCCAATGCTTCGAAGGGTTGATTTGGGAGGGCAAGAGAAAGTGAAACGTCCATGACCGTAAACCTGCGGCTATTGTTGTTCCGCGGTGCTCATACTGGAAGACCTTCTCTCCAGGGCTTGATACATTTCCACGCTGCTCGTTCGTACGTGATCGTATCGGCCGTGGGACAAATCCAGCGATCTCATGCTTATCTCCCGCACTGACTCTGGTCGGCCCTCTTGGGCGGTTTTGGACAAGGTTAACAAGGAAATTCCGATGAAGTTGAGTAAGAATCCACACATCATTGAGGTAATGCTGACCCAGTCGCTGGTGTTCAAGCCTTGGTAGAAGATAATAGAGGCAGTGAGGGTGCATGTAGTGAAGCCAACATAATACATTGCGTTCACTCTGTATGAATGTGAGTCTTTGTTCATTAAGCTTTGGAAAGAAATACCTACAGCGATGCAGGAAATTCACTCATTGCTTTGTTTAGGTAGTTCATCTGGGTTAGGGTGGTGACTACTAGGACCAAGGAGAAAACATAAGTGGATGCATGTGTGAACTGGTTGTCCCCAGCAATGGTGAGCTTGACTGCAATTCCAAATGCCTTCACAGACATGACAGAAACAGATCCCACCGTGGAGCAAATCGAGAGATAGACGAGTGGATTTGTCCGGCCATGTTTTGGGGCGACTTTGTAAATCATGTAACTGGAAAAGCCTGTGATTAAGACACAGTAGACAAGGAATGCTGTGGGAAAACCCGTCAGTATTTTCAGATCCAAAGGAATGTGTCGAGAAGCTTACCCGGTTGAATTGCTAGGTGCAAGATTTCATCAATTTTCTGGATGTCCTTATCACCCGGTGCATGGAGTACCAGCAACACTGATCCTAATAGACAGATCGCGGATCCTAGTTTGCCAAGGACTTGAATATCCTCACGGAGAAAATATGCGCCCATCAAGGCACTAGAACAGATTAGCGTGAAGTATGCGGTTGACAGCGATTAACCTCACCTGATGAGGACACTAAGCGCCCCCAAGGGTGTGACCAGCACTGCAGGAGCAAATGCATAGGCAGCTGTGTTCATCAGTTCGCCCGACACCACTGTAACTGTCAGCCTCTGGCGATGTTTGCAAATTGCTCGATCTGATAGGCATACGTATGATTGTCCCACACCACCACAAAGGGCTCCGTAAATATTCGAATCCATCTCCAGTAAAACCATATTTCGTCGCCGCTTGCATAAGACCCTAGTTCGATGATGTTAGGTATGTGTATTCTTCGGCGATTGGGACCGTGCGAGGGTGCGACCAGCGCGGCAATACCTTCTTGGTGATGACATAGCTTGAACCTGTCCATTGCGACCGTCACCAGGTGATTCAAGGGATGTAAATTATCCGAGAAGTAGAAAAAAGAAAAAGACACATACCAATGGCCACCGAAGCCAGCAATGCCAGTGAGAGGCCAATAAACCTGCTCAGGAGAAAAACAACAGTTAGCGGTGGGTAAAGGACCAAAAAAAAAACATTTCCCCCCCGACGTACTTATCCTGTATCACCATGCTCACCAGAGCTGCTAAACATTCAATTGAAGGAGGCAAATAATTGACCGAACTACTAGTAATAGGAGTAAAGCCAAACACTGCAGGGATGACAGAAGGCCAAGATGAGTTGGCTTCAATCATTTAGTTCGGCCCGGCTCGAATACCGCGTCACAGCCACACCGGTCAAGGTTTACAGAGTATCGCTACTATACGGTAAGACCTTTTCCACCGAGTATGAGATAAATTGAAATTGTATACTTTGATAGGCGTTTGCCTCAAATTTAAGCTAACTTTATTTATCATCTGTGGCACAGCTGATTCAATGGCTGACGTGGACAATCTTCTTTGTTGACATTAATCTTATCGATAAGCTCAAAACAATCATATGTACGGAGTACTGTACTTATTGTATGGAGTACTGACTGTACCGGACGTAGTATGTACTGTACAATTGTGTATCCATCAAGATACTTACTAGTATGGTAATATTCTGAGCTTTTAAGATGACTAATGTGACTTTATGCTGCCCTGTCTTGTTATGTACTGTACACTGTACAGTACATACATTGGTTAGGCAAATTATCAGCATTCCAATGTATCGTAGATACACATGTGACTGTTTCCTCTACTCATCAAGTCTGACCCGGTTGAAGATTCTTTTCAAAACCTCGCTCGTCGGGAGTACACCGGAGGATAATGTCATTCAATATGATAGCAAGTTTGCTCATCGAGAAGAGAACTCGAAACATAATATATTATTATCCCATATCAAAAGAGTCATTCAGCCAATCATATCACATCGCATAGAAGCTATCAGGGACATCATATCCTTCCAGGTGTTCCACATCATATCCAACCACAAGTAGGACAACCCGTGCCTACGGAATCTTGTGAAGTCCCTCGTGATCCCCCTTTGGATCAACGGTGGCAGTCTCAGCCCAATCCACATTCCTCATAGATGCTTTCTGACGGTAGGAGCGATACTTCTGCAGGAACCTTCTATACCCGAACAGAACCGCGATAACAAACACCACACCAGTCACACATCCAACTACAATACCGGCAATAGCACCGCCAGAAAGGCCTGGGCTTGACTTCGCGCTCGTGTTGGAATCCTTGGAAGAGGAGCCAGACGAACCGACTGTAGCGGTGGCATCAATGGCGGCCGTGGTAGTGGTGGTAGCAGTGAATTCATTCGCAGTGACGTTGAAACAAGGGACCTGAGTGGTGAATTTGCTGACCGCGACGTATCTGACATCGGCACAGGCATAGTAGGTCTCATTTCTGTCAGTATCAAACTCCGAGGTGTATTTGATTTGAAAGGTGGCATTCCTGCCCTCTTCGACGTCGATAGACTGGTTGGGGACAGGGTAACATTGGTGTCCTGGATCTATGTTCTTGATACTGGACCCGTCGATGAAGGTCTCAAAGTCATCATTCGTGTTAGGATCTAAAGAGGAGTTAGCTTTGATGAGTTGACTGTATACCGGAGAACAGGTGATATACTGCTTTTGTGAGAGACCGCTATCTGAATGTTCCAAGATTCGTCTTGGATGACAAGGGCGAGTTGGCCATTGACTTGAAGCACGAAGCTTCATTAGCGATCATGGTCAATAGATTCGTCGCTAAGAGACTTACTCATAGGGAAATCCGTTCTGTTTGTAACGCCCGAAGAGGAGCCGCATGGTGCGGTGTTGTCAAAAGCGGCAGCCCAAGGACGATCTGGTGGCCACATGAAAGCCACAGGGCCCATCTCTTTAGTTTCTTCTTCACCATGGGCCCACACGCCGATGGCAGAGGCCAAAGCCACAAAGGGAACAAAGTTATTCTTCATGACTATGTTGGTAGCAGCCAGATGGATCCCTTGGATCTTTGGATGAAAACTGGGACGGTATGCAGTTCCTCAGGGAGCGGGCAGGAGCAACCTCGCTACTTATAAACCTGCAGCACACTATGGACTACCACCCACTTTGGCAAGTTTCCGAAATCCGAAAAACGACCCCATGTGTATGCTATAATTTCCATGTGAACCACTCGCCGAGAGACTAGTTTATTCGATGAAAGATCGGAAACGTTCAAGTCTCCAATATTCTACTCCAGAGGATTCATTCACCGGACATCCTCGCATAGCTATCCGTAGTGGAGTGATTCTCACCAGTCGAGACCATTACGCGAAATTTGATTCTGCTTGAATTGCCAAGAAAATAAATCAATGAACCTGTGGACAAAATCGTTCCTGTCTCGCTTGGCGCGAAGCGCCGGATTGGATCAGATAAGATCGATCAGATAAGATGGTTGGTGGAGAGCTCGTCCAAGTTCCAACTAAAAAATTAGTGTCGCTGGAGACATCGCTTCCAACGATGAACAAATGCCGATTCGTCCGAAGCAAGGTCTCTGATGGACCTTTCCATATTTCTCCTCCTATTGCCCCATTGGCATATTCCGTGGAATCAGTGAGACACAATTCCGGGAGTGGGAATCGGCCCCGAGGAGTCTCGAGTCTCCGTCGAGTCGTACGACCTTTCTTTCTTTATTTTTGATTTTTTGTGTGTGTATAGACTTTGTATACACTACTGTTAAGCGACAAAATTGTTGGACAGCTTCATTTCCCGAGCAGAGATGACATGTATAAGTAGATGCTAAAAGTCCCAGCCCTTCATTGTTCCTCACCCTCTGCAATCACTCAGTATCTGCCACTCCTTTCCCGCATTTCCCGTTTGTTCGCTGAATGAACCATGCATCTCCCAACTCTCGTCTCCCTCGCCTACGTGTTTGCCAGCACCAGTGCATTCCAGTACCCAGACTTTGTCCCCTTACACCGTCGCCAGGACCCCGGTACACCAGCGTACGAGTGCCATGCAAACTGCGGTAAGTTTACCCTCCCTCCCATTTTCAGGGACATCTTCCCATTATAACAACTAATCCAGCTAGGCGGAGTAATTACGGCGGCCCGTAAAGACGGCTACTGCGACACCGATACCTTCACGACCCAATTATCCGACTGTCTCGATTGCGCCCACAAGTACAACATTTGGAAATATTACGGCTCGCCCGTGTCCAAGGCTGCTACCGCATGTGGTCTGGATGCCACACCAGCCGCGGTGTCTTCCGCCACTCCCACGGCAGTCGTTAGCACCAGCGCTACCGAATCCGGAACCCCAGTCACCGTTTCCCCGTCTTCTACTGCCACTGACATTGCGGGTGCAACCTCTGCTTCTTCTACCTCTGTACCCAGCTCTAGTAGTGTGGTCAGCTCGACACCCGCAACATCCACGATTGTTTCCTCTCCGACGCCCTCTCCAAACTCGGTAAGTTGTTTCCTCCCCTTCAGTGAGCGCAATTGCTAAGTTCGTGGTTGTAGACGTCCCCAACAGTTAGTTTATTTACTGGAGCCGCTTCTACCAATTCTCGCGGTGGATTGCTGCTTAGTGTGATAGCTGGATCCCTTGCTGTGCTATATTGGTGAGAATGCATCTTCTTTCCATGAAGTTGGCGGCGAGAGCTTAAGTATATTTTCTGATGGACATCGAGTTCATTGAAAGACGTGTTTATAGCCAGGAGAGAATGAGGACCTACCAGGACCTGAGAAGTCAAATTCTCTCCCTATTGTCCTACACAGACACCGATTGATCAGAAATGTTCAATTCTATGCATGCATTAAAATATCACCGTAGATCGTACATACTACAGATAAAGCTGTCTTCTCCATAATCCACTAGGAAAACCATTGAGAAATCTGGTGCACCGAATAGCTGGTAATGGATTAAACAACACCAGTTAACCACATTCCTACGCTTGCTGCATTCCGAGTTAGAAATTGCCTGATATTTAGCGACACTATCTTCAAGGAAGGTCTAATTCTCCGTATCCTTACTTACTATATAAACTCTTAATAGCAATTCTCCGTATACATAATTCTTCTAGACTTTATCTTGCTACTGGCAATAATATTTAGCCCCTTTATTCCAGGACCTAGAAAGACACCTTCCAACCATATTAGTAAATAGTACTAATCATGATGTCCTCAATCTCTCTGTCTTGCCACATCCCTCCAAATATCCTAGCCCCGAATTGAAGTATCCCGCGAATTGCTGCGAGTATTCAAATGCTCCGCTTTCTGGAAAATCACGTTATGTTCCGATCTTCTCCCCTCCGTGGAACAGACAGCATTTAGCAGATGATTATTTAGCCTTTCGATCTGGAATAATGACGCATCCGCCGGCTGTGGGCCATATCTAGCCAGGAGAAAGCTGGATCCTGGTTCAAGCGGATATCGGTCTTGCTTTGCCCATCGAAATAACTTAGATTTCAATGAAACAAGCAGAGTACGTCTGCAAGCTTAAAGGGATATCCGGAGGTAGAAGCGGTGCTTTCTCAATGAGGACCGGCCTAATCGGCATCGCATAAGCCAATAAGAACTGGGCTGTTGTTGCGAGATTAGCTCTGATTGCTTTTTCCTTGATAGCCCGACTGTTATCGGGGACTTGAGATGATACCCCGGCTTGAGTGTAAACATGGATATTGCCTTGGCTTTGTGGTAAATCTCTGAGACTGATTTCGGCTATATAGACATGGATATGTACACGGCGATAGATGTGGGGATGGTCGAGAATGCTAGCGAAGAGAAAGAGAGTGAAATAGATGGAGTCTAGATGGTCATGGATCTGTTATGCGAAGATGACTGCATGGACATGTTTTCAAGTCCGAACATGATCGTACACGTCTCGCCGTAGCGGTAACCTTCGTCAACGCCTCTCCATGGCCATGTTGGTATTTCGGTTAGCGTTGACTATCATTCTCGGCATATAATTGTGACTTTATGCTTAGCGGAATGCATGGAGTTGTCGCGGTACAAAAGCAGATGGTCATTGTGTCTAGATTTCACGAAGATGTATAGTAGAGAAGGTAGGTTTCATTTTTGAAAGTTATATTGTAACGACGCCAAGTGAAACGTGGATTCATAAGCTTCTTCTTCCTCTTTAGGCGACGACGTTAGATGTCGACGTTGCTAGTCTTCGCAGCTCGGTCTTACTTGAGTAGTAAGAGTTCTTTTTCCATGTCATCATCGTGACTTGTAGCCTAATAGATCATGTCTGGCCACTGAATTGATGGAGAAGTTCGATTCGGAGCGTTTTGCGAAACTTGATATTGCAAACTTTTCAAGAGGAAGTATGAGATGGTGGAAGTGAGGTTGGAGAAGCTCATGATGCCACCACTCAGACATAAACGATGTGGTTAAATTTGGCTATATATCCATTGATTGCTTCAGAGGGTGCAATATCGCTAAACAAGTTGCATGCAGCATACTTCTTCTCAATAAGCTCAGCAAAGCAAAGGCAGAAATGGGAAAGCGTGGCGTAGTCTTCATAGCTATAGACTACTGTTGCATAGAGCTTCGTTGTGGGACCGTCCAATCGTTGAATAAAATAAGCCAATTTCTGTTAGGCTCGAAATAGGTTATGCCGTCTAAGCAGTGCCTCTAAGTGATGGACATGTCCTGTAGTCCACGGTCTTTTAGAGAGTAGAGTAGAGTTGTATTGTAGACTTGTTCGTCCGTTGAATAAGACATGTCAACTTCTGTTGGATCCGAGACAAACCTGTAGACTTGCAGGCTAGGGGAAGGCGCCAGAGTAGGCGTGTATAGCTCTTAAGTAGAATTAGTAAGGTGTCATGGGGAGAGGCTTAGAAAGAAGAAAGGTTGTCAGACGGAAGTGGTCCGGCTTTTAGTAGAGAAGAGAACGGGGAAAAAAAAGAAACATCTCTGGGAAGAGGTCAGAAAGGGGGATTTATACCTTTGAAAAGGCCACCGTGGGAATGAAGAAAGGACAAGTCACTTGTTAAGCGCCGAGATCTGTTGTTGTGAACGAACTGTATCCAAGGTACTGCAAGGTTGTGAAGGTTGTGAGGTAATGAAGTTTAGCTGGATGTTGAACGGAGTTGTAAATCGTGTGAAGATCGCCTTCAGGTAACGCGAAGATTGCATATAAATTAACATAAATTGGTCCGGATTGTGGGGAACCTTGGTATACGTTTCTCGGCATTAGTACTATTTCCTTTAAAGCAACCAGTGTTGTGGGATATAACTTGTCTAGGTTATGGGGCAACTAGACTACTATACTACTAGGCACTGGTAGTAGAAGAGGTAGTAGCCGTGATATAACCCAAATGGCGTTGATGTATGGTTTGCTAGGCATCCAAAGATGTGATCAGAATGAATGAAGAATAATCCCGGTAATCAGAAAATAATTGACTCGTCACAGCAAGAGGGTAGTGTGAGAGAGGAACAAATTCAGCAGTACAGAACAATGAAGCTGTTCATTGAAGCTCAAAATGATATCAAGACTATGTACAAGTGAAAGTGTCAACTGTAAGTATTCAAAGGAGAAAGAATCGCTACAAACAAATGCCATAATACAAATTCGAGGATGATAGACATAGCAGAAACTCAGACCAGGATGCTAGAACCATCATTCTTGCACGAGCAAGAAGAAGCGCCAGCTGCGACTTGAGAAGGTGTTCTAGCATAGCTAGGAGGAACATCCAGGACGGGATTGCGAGTAAAGAAGTGACGAGGACGGAGGAGCAAAGTCATCGGCTCTGCCGGCATGATAGGATAATCCTCGGGTGCTGGGAAATGCGTGAGCCCAAAGGTGTGCCATAGCACAACATCCGTATTGTCAATGGAGCTGTTAGGACCAGCTTCCTCAATCCAGGCAGGCAAGCCCTGAGATGGCTCTCCAGAGGTCTGAGGAACGTGACGGCCAGCAGGGTGAATTTGGTCATCGGAATCTAGCCCATAGTTAATATTCACCTACAATCCTGGAAATGATACAACGAGCAATCTTACACTTGGTAACATGGACAGCGTGTCTAGCAAAACCAGCTCGCTTCCAGACTAATGAGCCCTCCTTAGGGAGCAGCGGGGGAACCTCACGGCTGACTAGCTTATAACAGACGGGCTTTTTGCTGTATGCGTTAAGCTTATTGGTGTTGGCGATTTCCCACGTCCTTCCAGTAAAGCCATCGTAATCCGACATCGCTTTAATGGGAGTAGTGAACTTGGTCTTCTTGGCGTAGAATGCGTTACCGTACTTGTTTTCGGCGCTTCCAACTTCCCCTGGTCCTCGAACAGCGTCAACTTGGAACACCGTGTTGTTCGGCCCGTCAATGTTGGCATCCACACGCAGGCAGAACAGATGCTGATGGTTGTGCGCATTCACACCAGGGTAGACCTCAGTGCCCCAGCCCTTGGTGTCCTCTCCAGGATTCATTGCATAAGTATTGAGGATACCGGTCAATTTGATGTCAAGCTGTACGGTACCGTCTTGATGGAATATCCAGTAGACGCAGTATTCATAATTGGCGGCAGTGAAGATATGGGACATGATCAATTTCCGGCCCCGGGTAACGATGATCGATTCATCTCGGAAATCAGTGTGCTTGAAGAGAATACCCGCGTCTTCCTCGTGAATGCAGATGGCATTCTTCACAATGGTGCTAGCTCCAGCGCGGTTGACGAATGCGGCATCCATATAGTGAATTGCTCCCTTGCAATCACACCCAAGAGACAGACTATTCGTCATGTATCCACCGCCGTATTCACCGAGGTCAAAAGCGTGCTTGCGCTGGTGTGGATGTTCGGGGTTTCCGTATGGCACCACCATCTCCGCCAGTGACAGACGGTAGAAAACAGGGCGGACATTCCCCTTATCGTTGAAGGTGATGTTGTTGAGTACGATGCCTTCACGGTAGTTGAAGCCAACGTGGATAGTCCAGTTTTGCCACTCGATATGTCGGCCCTTAACTGTGAAAGAAACGCCTTCGGGTTGGGTGATGTGAATGGGCTTCAAGTCCGTCCTAAATCCGCCTTCTCTCTCGATTGCTGCGGGATGATAATTGTTAGGAGGCGCATTGCTGAGGGGTCGCCGCACTGGTGGAATATCAATATGAATGATTTGTTTTGTCTCGGCATTGAAGATCGGACAGAAATCCAAAGGATACGTATACTGGGAATCATCGACATGGGGTCTGTAGTACATGAGAGCTTGCTGGAGACGAACACCGGTACCGAAGCGCTCATCGTAGCCAATTGTCCATGCTAAGTACGTGTTAGTTGATCTAAGCGACAAATCCCTTTCGCCCTTCATCTATCGACTCGGCGGACTTACGGTCACAGTATACCTTCTCCATATCTTCCTTCGGGATTCCGATAATCGCACACTGTTCAATAACTTTCGGGTCCTTGCGAACGATGTGCTCGACTTCCTGCAAATCCTCCATCGTAATCAAAGGCTGTACGCCAGGGGTATGCTTCCATTGAATGATCTTCCTCTGATCCAAGTCGACGATTCCGTCGTAGACCTTACCACCAGGAGCAATTGCAACAATATCTGCGGCTCTGGTAGGACGAGGAGCCTTCTGAGGGTCTGCCAACCAAGCCGTCATTTCGGCCTTGCGAGGCTCCAACAAAGTGACGGCATTGAAGTTAACGTTTCCATGTGCCTCCCGAACAAGCGCAACGGCGGCGTCGATTTCAACAATTGAGAGGGGGTCAAACGGGTGAGGAGGAGACGAAGCATTGACCTGCAAAGTCAACTGCTGAAGACGGTCGAGGACCATTGTGTCGAGCGTTCGTAGAACAGGTGCGTTGTTGTCGTGTAGAGGCTTATTGTGGAGATGTAGAACTTAGGGTGTATACCGTACGGAGTACTAATACTTGATATGTTAGTACTGGTGGTTTGTTAAAGTCCCCGAGTATGAATGTCGGTGTAACACGTCACTCAGAAGAATGCAACAGATTTATACAACATACTCAGTGATCGACGATCGTGGAAAAGGAAAAGTTGCCGCATGGCCAATTTGGCAGCGTCAGGAACTGCCTCACTTCGATATGCCAAACGATAAGACTCGGGAATCGACGCGGATCCGCATTCCTTATCGGGTATGATTTCGCGTCTCTCCAAAGGACTCGAGTTGAAAAGTGGAGATGCGATCGGATGTGATGGATTCATCATGCTAACAACATAACAGCAATCCGCTAATAAATATAAACAGTGGCGGTTCGTCTCCGTTGATCGGCAAAATGGTTCATCGCGATATGTCAATCTGCAATGTAAGCGAAACAGAACTTCTACTTGTAATTCAGCTAACCAGTTCTATCTACGGGGACAGAAGAAAAGACACCCAATGGGTAGCAAAGGCACGGAAGGCCTGCGAAACGAGAATCAGATTCCAACCATATAGCAAACACCATACACCCTTCGCAAACACCTGTCTTCAAGCCAATGCGAAGGATCTCAGGCGACGAGCCCCATCGATTGAACCGAGAATGTGAGACCTCAAACAAACAGAAAATGCAAGCGACAAGAGAAGAAGAAAGAGGCACCGCCATGGTGCCGCATGCTATGTACATGTACATCCGTCATATCATATCCATCCCGCAACCCCCCGCCATGAAGAAGAGATAAAAGCAGACGCTCGTAATGAGGTAAAGGGAAAACAAGACAAATAGCGTACTGGGAGAGCGTTCCCGAAACGCAAAGCCTATCGGGCGATTTCCAGTAGAATCCACAAGGACATGAAGTCTATACACAGGGACTAAGCAAAGGGAAAGAGACAGAGAAACAATGATACAAAGCCCATCATACTTCCCCCAACCAAATCGAGCACCCATTAACGATGGAGATGTTGGCTAGATTAAGGTCATGCTTTCCCAACTTGAAATTGTCCCAATACTCCGCCAGTAGCCCCGGGTGTCAGTGTACCGATCCCTTGGTGCTGAGGTGTGCCGGCATTGGGTGTGCTCGGTGTGCCAGCAGTAGAGTAGATTGTGGCTCCATTGAGGTTGGGCGTCTGATGGGGCATTTGATATAACAATGCTGGCATTTGACCATTCAACCCCCAGATTTGTCCAGAGTATTTAGCCTCATCGATACTACCGTTGAAGACCAGTTGTCGCATTTTCCAGTAGATTTCACCGGTGACCAACGAATCAGACCCCGCCTGGTGGGCAATGCCGACTCGTTTGACACCGAGTTCGTCGGCAATGTCCTGGAGTCCAGACTTTTGACCAAGGTTGTTGAGGATCTGTGCGGCGGCTGGTGTTAGAGGAGAGTCATTGACGGCCTGATTGCGTCCTGCATGCTTCATCAAGTACTTGATGTCATATAACGATGGGAAGAAGATATTAAGAAGCTTGTGGAATTCCTCTTCATTTTCGGGGAGAGGCTTGCAGAGCATGATCTTCATCAAGTAACCAAAATCGTAGCCGGAGTGGAACGACACCCAGTGAACGTCGTCCAGCAGGACAAGACCGGAGCTGATCAAGAGCGCACCAAACTCAAATGGGTCAATGCCATTCTTCTCATGCATAGAAAAATCAATTCCGGCTTTAGCGAGCATTGCCGTCGACTCTTGTGCGTACATGTCGTCTTCCAACGAAAACCGAAAATTGAATTGCCAGGTGCAGGGGGCCGGAACCAAACCATTTCCGAGGGGCTGTCCATTCGCATCCGTAGCATTAGGTGGGGGTACCTCTCCTTCGGGGGAGAAGAGGGTTATTCCCAGCTGGATCATCTTCAACAGGTCTACGTTACACCGCAGAGTCTGATAATGGTAGTCGGCCTTGTTTGTAAATGTTCCGATGGGACGTGCAACGATACCGGGGAACTCGGTATCCTGGATGATAATTAGCCTTCGACATCCCAGGAAGGAGACAGAAAATTGCCGCTCCCAGAATTATGTGGTGTTTGAAATCCCCGGAACGACCTGGTCGCAGTCTCACCATGCTGATATACGGATATTTCTCCACCAACTGCCGTAACACGGCCATTTCTTGAGCCAAGTTGTGCTTCCATACATCCCGTATCCTTGTCTTCACCGCGCCTGCTTTAGAATCGAGCGTTAAACGGCCGTCATGAGTTTGATGGAGTTGTTGTTGCTGCATCTGGGCCCCTCTCGCGAAACCCATCTGAGCTGCATGGCTGGCCAGGCCGGTACCGCCGCCATCCGCAGCCGCCCCAAACCCAGCGACAGACATGCCGTTTGTAAGCCCGGTTCCGGAGAGCGTGAAAGGATTGATATTAGTATTCGGGTTACCAGCGGCGAAACCAGGATGACCGCCAAGGGAGGGAGGCGGGAGAGCTGTGTTAGCCGACTGGGCATGAGCTGGATGGTGTTGGGGTTGTTGTTGTTGTTGTTGTTGCTGTTGTTGGAGGTGGGCTTGTTGTAAGTGTGTGTAGGGAGCGCTTAGACCAGTAGGCCCATATCTGCCGACAGGAGGTGGCATGTTGCAAACTGTAAGGTGGGCAGCTCGTCATGCATCTGAAATGTGATGGGTGAATGAGTCGTCGGGTCTTTTTTCGCTCTGGGACAAGGACAAGGCGCTCGCAAGTCGAAAGGCGGACAGCTTCTTTGTCCCGTATTCGGCTTAGCGCGCCAAGCCTCAACTTCTACATTCCTGTACAGCTTCAACTTGGAACTTCGCTCTCCCGAATATTCGATCCAGTCATTGCTTCCTTCGATTTCGATCTTACTATTGCGCCCCGGAACCTGCGGATTCGGGTATTCAGTCTACAAAACATTGACACCGAATAATTTCCCCAACCTTCCAACTCATCCGTTCACCATGGCCGGCCCGAACCCCACCGGTTTCGACATCAACGAATTCAAGGCCGCCGCTTCTCCCCGGTCGGTCTGGGCTAAGAAGGACCCTTGGGCTCGCCAGTGCGTGCCATCCTTCATATATTTCTAATCTCTCTTACTAACTAGCCCGCAGCGAGACCTGGAGATACACCGGCCCCTTCAGCCGCTTCAACCGTTTCAAGCGTATCTTCCCCGGCCTCGGAATCGCCAGCGTTGCCTTCACCGGATACTGCGTATATGAGGCCATGTTCATGAAGTCAGACCACCACCATGGCGAGGGTCACCACTAAATTGACCAATTGAACTCATTGCATTGAGACGGGAGGGATATCTCGACGGAATACCGACCGATATCAATGGGTTAAAAAAAATATGAGGATACCCCGGATTGCAGACGACAAGGACGTCCGGATCCCAGGAGAAGTTGCGCATTTCGGTCTCATACAAGGGGATTCTGTCTTGAATCTGCGCGGAGGGAGCTCGACCGTGCGGGAAACAAAGTATTTGATTGTCATGACGGGCCCTTGCTCTACAGTCGGCGCTTGGGTTGTTTGAATTTGTCGGGTGTACATAGTATCTATCTGGTTTTCGTTATATCAAGACTGTACTTCTTTTTGTTTCTTGGGTCCGCGTCTGTTGGGTGTAGAATGACATTGCATGCGGTAATTATTGTACTACGTAAGGCGTTTTGCGGATTTTGCCTGTCCTACGGAGTTGATGCTAGTAGCATGTAAAATTGAATCGCGCTAATAGATATATTCATTTTTGACGGGTTGAGTTACTCTTCGAAGACGAATGCAATGCCATCATCACCTGCCGTCACAACTCGCTTTCCATCCAAACTTTGAGTAAAGGCCATAATGCCACCCGATTGCTCGCCCTCCGAGTTCTCGGTGAGACCCAAGTGACCTTTCCATTCCTTGAGCAGTCCCTGCGCGGCAGCCGTAGTGCCACCACGCGCATCCCATCGTCTTACAACACCGTCCATGCCGGCGGTAGTGAGAAGCCACGGCTGGCCCTGTCCAGCGGCAGCAGATGCGAGAGGACCCCGAGGAGGCAAGGGAGTAGCAGGGGGGCGACTTTGAAGGAATTCAACCTTGACCACGGCACCCTCGTGTGCCTCCTTAATATTCCGACGGACAGCAAAGCGATGAGCGGTGTCGAACAGAACGATCGATCCGTCGACCGAGCCGGCTGCGAGAAGACTCAAAGGTGGAGAAGAGAAGGACAGAGTCTCAATGCCGTCCGACTGAGCCTGAAGAGAGGCGAGAAGAGTGCCAGCAGTGGCACCTGTCGATTGCGAAGCGGATGCTTTACCCTTCGCTTTGGATGCGGCAGCACCGCCGGATGGCGCCAGGCGGGGAAGACCGACGATCTTGATGTGGCCTTCAGCGCCACCCACAGCAGCAAATCCACCACCCGGCGCAACCGCGACAGAGTAAAGTCCTCCATCGACCGCAAAACGCTGATCATCTGGGGTTAATCCGACGACGGCACTGGTTCCGGCGGAGTAAGAAATACCCGCCGCCGCCGCAGCGCCAAAGACATCATACACGTAGAAGCTGCCATCCTCCGAGACAGTTGCCAGGAGCTTTCCATCTGGCGTCCAGGCGCCCGCTGTGCAGGATCCGGTGTGCTGGAAGAAGGTCTGGATGATCGAGATTGGCTGAGCTGTGTCGTTGTGGTCAATGCGGAATACCCAGGCGCTGCCGTCATTCGCCCCCAAAGCGATAACATTACTATTCTCCTCATTACCCTTCTCGCATGGGCAAACAGCAACCCAATTGATTTCCTCCACTTCCTGCGCCTCCGCAACAAACTTCCACGCCTGGCCAGTCAGCTGGGGAGTCGTATCGCGCCATACGCGCAGTTGACCATCCAGACCTGCTGTCACGGCATATTCGCCCTTGGGTTCAGTGAACGCCACTGCATTGACAGTATCCTTGTGACCTTCAATCTTAGCAATAGACTGTAGAGACTCCCGTTCCTTTCTCGGTTGCGGGTTTGATTCGTAACTCTGTGGCAGAAGAGGACGTTCGGTTTGCGGTGTGGAATCGAAGATATATGCAGTATCGTCGCCGGAACCGGTGAGGACAATAGAGCTATGAATTGGATGTTGAGCAATACAGAAGAGTGAATCTGAATGAAGATCGAAATGTGCGGAAGAATCGTTTTCCAGGGTGATCTCCTCCTGTTCGAAGGTCATGGGCTCGTCTCCATCTTCGCCGTCGGAGTCCATGGGATGGTCCTCGTCGTGCTGGAAGATTTCCTCGGCCTCGTCCGCCTCCACATAGGCATCTTCTTCCGCCTCATGGCGGGTATCTTGGGAAGAAGCCATAATGTGGGTATATATCGTAACGTAACGAGTGAAAAAGAACCAGCGAGGAAGGGCTATTAATTTAAAAGGATAGTAGAATTTGGGGCGAATTCAATCGGTAATTCTGCGAAGCGGAGACTTTGAGTGTATATAATCCGTCTTCTGTGAGAATGTACGTCGCAGAACACAACTGGAGTTGTTGCGACAATTGACAAGTTGCGAGGAAATTTTTTTAGGTCACCAGTCAAGCTGCAATTGTTCATGCCCCGCCCCGCGCTTAGAAATTCGATTTGATGCTCCCCGCGCCCAAGTCAAACACTGCAAACAAGTAGAAGTCCCTCAAGCTCAGATATCCGGACCGAATTTCTCCGGTACCCCGGGGCGCTTGTATCTACTCCGTACTCCGTACAACCTCCGTATTTTAAATCTAGATTAACTTTAAATTAATTGTGCCTAAACTTAAAAAACCGGGACCAATCAATTTTCTATACTCCGTAAAAAGGTTAGAAATCAGATATAAGTTTTCGTTCTCCTCCGGGAATTTCTACCTAGATGCCGAGGCGAGAGATATCCGGATTCCTAGCAATATTTAACGCTCGGTGATCAAAAACTGAAAGAGTCTCAGATCCTCGGCTCAGAAATACCCGAGGACATTCGGTGAGAACAACTCAGGGTCAATTTCAAGTTATCTGTCTTTTGGTTTAGAGATAAATTATGAGATGGATGAAGTTTTTGCCTATGAGGATTAAATTTCGAATACCACTGTCAGATAATTGCCTTCTAGAAATATTATTTTGCATACTATATCGTGCTATTGACATTCTATCTACGATGATACAAAGAAAGTACTAATTGCCAGGTATGCACGTCGGACGGTACTCCGTACTCCGTACTACTAGTACTCGGGCTTCCCCGCACGGGATCCCGGCTTCTTAGTCGACTTGGCCTAAGTACGGAGTAGTACTTCTAATTCCCCCTTACCTTTTACCTGCATACTACTATAACTCTTCCCGCCGTCCCATGCTTCCTTCCAAGCTCTGTCTTCACACCTTTTACACAGCGAAGATGGTTTTCCTTCCTCCAAGTTGCGCGGGAGAGCTCCCTGCAATCCCGGATAACATTCCCATCAGCGAATTCATGCTCAATGATCATCATGGGCGGAATAATTTACAAGATTCAAGAGACCCCTTCACATGCGGAATCACTGGAAAATCCTACTCATGGCCCCAAGTGGCAGAGCGAGTCGAATATTTAGCTCGAGCATTTGCCAAGGAGTTCAACTGGGCTCCAAATAAGGGTACTGAATGGGACAAGGCAGTAACAGTCTTCAGTGTGAATACGGTAAGTTCTTCAAGGTTGAAAGAACGGGGTTTCACGTCTAATTGCACCTTTATTTAGATCGATACGATTTCTGTATGTTGGGCAACCCATCAGTTGGGTGGAATGGTTTCACCTGCCAACGCAGCTTACTCTGCCCCCGAGCTGAAGTATCAGTTGCTTGATTCTCAAGCGAAGGTTCTGTTTACATGTGTCCCACTGCTCTCTACTGCCTTGGAAGCAGCGTCCTTGGCTGGTTTTCCGAAAGACCGTATCTACCTCCTTGAAGTACCCACCCAACTTACTGGCGATACAAGAGTCCCTGTACAATACAAGACTGTCTCCCAATTCATCGAGGCCGGACAAGCACTTCCAAAGCTAGAAAAGTTCCACTGGGAGGCAGGAGAGGGCGCTCGTCGAATCGCATTCCTATGTTATTCCAGTGGCACATCCGGGTTGCCTGTATGTCATCGCACACAACGTATAGATTGGCCTACACTGACCCTCCGTTTCAGAAAGGAGTCATGATCTCTCATAAAAATGTGATCGCAAACGTTCTGCAGATCGTTGCTTTCGAAAAGTCTCATCGGGATACCCTCACTGCACCTGGGGGGCGTCCCTATACGGAAATTACGCTGGGCCTTCTTCCTCAAAGCCATATATATGCATTAGTGGTTATGTGTCACCTGGGGCCATATCGAGGTGACCAGGTGATTGTATTGCCAAAGTTCGAGCTGGAGTCCTACCTCACTGCAATCCAAACCTTCAAGATCGTCTGTCTTTTCGTGGTTCGTGCTGCCTCCGGCTGCTGAAACTCTCCGCGCCTAACGTTCCAATCAGGTACCCCCAATCATCATTACCATGCTCCGAAATCACGATATTTGCAGCAAGTATGACCTCAGCTCGGTGAAATCCCTGTATACAGGAGCAGCACCCTTGGGCATGGAGACAGCTGAAGATTACCAAAATAAGTACCCCCATACCACAGTCCGACAGGGTTACGGTAAGATATAGTTGCACCGTGGCAGACTTTATGCATAGCTTATACTGTGATATAGGTTTGACAGAGACATGTACAGTTGTTTCCTCAACTCACTCTAATGATGTCTTGCTTGGATCCTCCGGTGTCCTTATCCCTGGAGTTAAAGTACGCCTTGTCTCCACCGACGGTAAAGAAATCACAAGCTATGACACCCCAGGTGAAATTATGGTGCAGAGTCCAAGTGTGGTGCTAGGATATCATAACAATGAAAAAGCAAACAAAGAGACTTTTGAGAATGGGTGGATGCGCACTGGTGATGAAGCCATTATCCACTTGAGCCCCAAGAACACCGAGCATTTGTTCATTGTTGACCGAATCAAAGAGCTAATTAAGGTCAAGGTTTGTTCTTCCCTGTGTTGATGATTACAGCTTTGAATGTTCCACCCTGATCAATGTCATAGGGTTTGCAAGTTGCCCCAGCAGAGCTTGAGGCCCACCTCCTTACTCATCCAGCTGTCGCAGACTGTGCCGTCATTGCTATCCCCGATGAAGCTGCCGGCGAGGTTCCCAAGGCTTTAGTTGTCAAATCTGCGTCGGTGGAGAAGGATGATGAGAGGACGATACAGTCGATCAAGACGTATGTGGAAGAGCACAAAGCTCGGCATAAGTGGTTGAGGGGGGGCATTCGATTCGTCGATGTTATTCCTAAAAGTCCCAGCGGAAAGCTCTTACGCCGAGTGCTTCGAGACCAGGAGAAAGAGTTGCGCAGGTGTGCTGGTGCCAAGCTGTAGGCACGGTGTGAACTGTGTTCTACTACCAAGGTATGGGGATAAATCGTCCATTTTTCGGGGTTCAAATTATTCAATCAATACAGAATGACTTATGTTAGGTAGCCTGGGTTAAAGACGGCTGAGTCACGGTATTGCTGCAGTGTACAGTATGTATGTACATAGTACATTAGTACCAGTATTAAAATCAGTTTAAGTATTTATATTTAGTGGACCAGCAACTTAATTGGTTAACCTGGAATTTAACTTCTTCGATCACCTCCCTATTTCAGATTAGCGGCCCAAATCGGTGATGAATTGTCTTAGTTTGTTCAGACGCTTTCCTTTTAACAGCATTCATCTGAACACTAGATTGAGGGAAATCATGGAATAATCCCTCCCTTAGGAACCTAAAATTTAAGTCACGGTAGCGTAATTCCAGTTGTATCTTCAATTAACTTACTGGAGATTTCAACTCACCGAAAGAGTGACGTCTGAACCCTTCACTTGTGAGAACTTGAACTTGAATGGATTCATATATAAATAAGTTCATAACCCAGCTTGAATTCTGGATCATACCTGGTAATCGCTGCCATTTTCCCAAGTGCACGTAAGATTGAAAGACAGTACTATCAACATGCCATCTCAGGGGAAACGGGCAAGACTGGCTGGGCCTGTGAAGTCAAGACGTATCTCCGGAGCAAGAAAGGCTCATCCAAAAGGTGTGGACCCTAGAGATCTTTCCTTCAGAATGTCGAGTCCCATCTCCTCCCTTGATTTCTCGTCCTACCACGGAGGCTTCGGGAGTTATTAACCATAAAAGTCTCAGCCTCGCTCCCGACTATACCCGCGGAGGAGGACCCTCCAGCGTGGGCAAATGTAAGTAGACGGGTAAGTGGTGTAGAGGGAGTTTTTGCTGACCAATATGTCAAGTACCGTTCGGAGATGGGTGATGCCCTTCCTTGGTTTCGAGCCGTTCAAGGGGGTATATATCACAAAGACGGCGTGTGCTGGGGAGTGCTGGTTGATGCCGACTCGGGAGACCGCTCCTACATCGATGATGAAGTGGTGATAACTAGAATGTAAGTATAATCGCTTCCATACGACCTGCCACGAGTCATATTGACTTTTCCAGTGGCGGCGGCTGCACAAAGGATGCAGATGGAAATTTGGTCCACATTAGGGATCAAGACATGAAGGATGCTATGGTGAAAAGTGTCTTCAATAGTATGGAGCAGAAAATCCCTGTTGGAATTATCGTCGGTTAGTGCGCTGCGCTGGGGAATTTGAATGCCCAGGATTAACCGTATAATAGGACATCACAACACGGTTCTCAAAACCAAAGTCCCGCACCCATTCAATGTGCTGGATTACTTCCGTGTCGCGCATGTCTGGTTCGAAATCGCCGACGGGTTCAAAGCTGCGAAGGTGCGCTTCGAAAAGTTAGATCTCTCGACCAAGAGCTGGTGGGCAGCCAAAGGGGCGTTACCGCCAACTCCTCTGGAAGACCGCGATTTTCAAAGCAGACCAGAGTCAACCCAGTGCTGTGGGTGTGGTCACAGCAGTTTTAAGATCTACAACCAAGGCTGGATGTGTTTAGATCCATCCTGTGACCTGTTTTTCACGATGGGTGGATCGGTGGCTCCCACCACCCTCACGTACACTCAGGAGTTTCTGAATTATCGGATGACTCCAGACGCCTCCATAGAGCCCCATCACAGCTTGATACCTGACTTACTCAGCACGTTGGACGAAGACGACACAAGCACAACTACGTGTAGAGTGGCTTGGAAAGGAATTGTATGCCCGCAGTGCCACAAATGCATCTCACGGAGGTTTTGGGAAGGCTGGAAATGCAGCGATAGTTATACCCCTACCTCGCATACTTGCACGTTTGAGAAGATGTTCAAAATGCACCCTGTCTCTATGCGCTCGGTCATTGATTCCCTCGAGATTTCTCCTCGGAAGCGAGCTCTTATTGCCGACGACAAGTTTATGACTCCAACCGTCAATGACGTCGATTTGGCCCCATATAGAATGCTGGTGTATAATCTGGCAGGAGTTGGCCATATTACACACCTTGTCTCCAACAGGGAAATAAATGGCCGCCCTAACGGACCAAACGCGATGTTCCAGCAACTGCAGCAGGCTAAGCTTGGGTTGGAGCGTTATCCATTGAGCCAAAGCGTGGGTAAGTGGGTATTATCGAATGGGGAACCACAAGTCTTGCGTTGGTGGTCTTCTAACAAATTTACCAATAGTTGGGGGAACGCTCACTGCCCACTTTGCGGCCAATTACGTCAGTTGCCTTGTGAGGTCTTCTTCTCAGGGTGCACATTATCTGACATTGCTGTAGGGAATGCCGTATAAATATGTCGCTCCTGTAAATTCCAAGGCTTTCAGTGAGGCACCCGACGTGGTTCTCCATGCATTGGGCCGTCTCAAATGGGCCACAGAGAACGCTGTGCGTTGGGCTGGAGGCAAAGCTCTTCCTCCAAATGAGATGCTCGTTCTTGGGTATATGGAAGCCCAGAAAATCGGAGTGAGTACTTCTTCGCATCTTTTCTCAGACAAGGGAATCGACGGGAAAAAGAGAGAGATGAGTGTCGGAATATTAAAACCTCAAGAATTTGATAAACACTAACAACTGTAGTACCATGATGACGGCGAAAGCTCTCTTGGCCCTACCATTGCGACGATGTCCCTCGGGGCACGGTCGACTATGTTGGTAAGAATGAAGTCCAAGTATTTTAATGGTCGTAGCAAGGGGGGCGTCGTTCTCAAGGAGGATCCGGTTATTCAGGGCTGTGCGCTTCAGCCGGAGCGAAAGGCACTGAAGACCGCGATCGAGAAAGGGGAGCTGAACGAAGAGAATTACGCCGAAGAATATCAGAGAATCTGGAAGAAGCACAGATACCTGGAAGCGAAGCCATGTATCAAGTTGGAGCTGAATCACGGTGATCTGGTGGTGATGCATGATGAAAAGCTCCAGAAATACTATGAGGTATGGATATTATGACACGAGAGCTAAGGGAGTTCATATTCTGATTTCAGTGAATCTCTAGCATTCGGTTATTCCAGAGAACAAATTGCGTTATGCCCTCACCGCGCGCCACATCAAAGCAGACTACGTGGACTCGGCTGAAGCCCATAAGGGAAACTTCCAGCTTGAGGGAGACCAGGTCTACGATGGCAAATGAGGAATCTTTTATTGTTCGTCTTGTTTTCTTTGTCTTTTGCCTTGAAATTCGAGTTTCGATGGCAGCTCATCTTACGCTAACTGCGCTGTAATTTCTTTTTTATTGTCTTTCAACTTCGAGCCTCTCATGCCAGTTGACACCTAATAAAACACTTACACACCAGGGGCAACTAGCTGCAGTCGGTAGGTAGGCGACGATAATTAATATTCCACGCTCTCCATGTCTCGGGCTCGGGCTTTTTCTTTCTTCTCTTCATCCTAAATTAGTATCTCAACAACAGAAGTGGCCGTTGAGATTAACAAAACCTCTCTTGCCTATTACATACTATAGATATTAAAGCTTCTCGGTACGCAGAATACACCAGGGCCCTCCCTGAGCCAGGCACACTAATCTCGGAGTCCATGTTACTGACTCCATTTGTATTGGGAAGTTGCACAAAAGCCCGATGATTTGAATACTATATTCTTGTCTGTTACTGATTTTTCTTCGAGCAGTCACTCCCTTTACCAAGGTTGGAATCTTGGGAGCTCCGCGAGACGGTGGTAGGGGTTGCATCAGGGATTTCGATGGTAACAGATTGGCCGCCATTGGGTTGAAGACCTTGCTCAAGGTCGCCAAATGGCCAAGGAATGTCGGTGGGCCATCCTGATCCAACTTGTGTAGCGTCGCCTGCAGTATCTGTTTGTCCTCCCACGGGGATCACACCCCCAGTTCCGGTACTAGTTCCGTGGCTGGTTTCCTGACCGGCTCCCTGATTACCTTCGCTCTCATTTTCTTGAGCCGTACCTTGTTCCCCGACGATGGTGGAGCCAGCTCTATTCTGCGACTCCGTTGGGGAACCGGGTTGGCTACCAGACTGGCTACCGGACTGGCTACCAGACTGGCTAACAGACTGGCCACCACCACCATCAGCGCAATTGTTGAAAACCACTATCAAAAGCATCGTTAGCACAAGTCTCCAGACCCCCGATACATCACGAGCCACATACTGTCAGCATAATAAGCGAACGAATCAGCATTATTCTTGGCCTGCTGTGTATCCAACTGCAAGATGCTCCGATATCCATACGCAATGTCATCCGTACCAGGAGCGTAGACGGCGGTAGCATGCGAGAACTCGTGAAGCGAGATCGCAGCCTGATCCAAATACCCGCATTGTTTAACCTCCTGCTGCGTGGTATAGTACGCCTGGCAATTGACCACCCGATTCTGACTCGGATACGTAATGGCCGCAATATTGCCGCCGCAGGGGTCCTGGGCCGACGGCTGACAATAATACGTCAACTTCCCCTTCGTCGTGGCCTCCGTCGCAATGGCCTCCAACCGCCCCGCCACTTCCTTCCGATCAGCCGCGCTCTGAGACTTGAAGATCCTCTCGAACAGTTTACTGCCATTCTGGCGCGCGTCCGCGGCGCCAGCCCGCGCCATCTTCGCCACGCGCGCCAGGTTCTCCTGCATCAGTTTGTTATATTCGTCGCTGCAGCTGGCCAGCGTGGCGCGCGTGGCGAGACGACTTGCAGCGTCCTCAGGGGCATCGAACTTGACCGCGTTGGACTTGTACGGGACGACGAGGAATTTCCCCGGATCATCGGACGTGGTATATTCTAGCATACCGTTCGCGACAGCAACGTACTTCTTCCCTGGGGAAAGGTCATACGAGCCGGCGATGTCGAAGACAGATTCAATTGTTTGGTTTGGAGCGACATCCAAGAACGCCTCCGACGAGAGATGCGAGTTGACATAGTCCACTTCGGCACCGGTGAATGTCGGATGACCATCTGTTATTCTTCTGTTAGCTATACTGGACTCAAGAGGAATGGTCACCGAGTGAGAAGAAGAACAGAACAAAAAGAGAAAAAAATACCATTTCCAGACACAGAGACTTTCTTCGTAGGGAGTTCGGTGTCTAGGAGACCGCCCCTCTTGACAACGCGCAGACTCTCATCCGCAAGATTGGTAATGAAAGCTTTCACCGTTGAGTTCCCCAGTGGATGTAAGTAAACATCAACAAGCTTTCTCGCACTGTCCTGCGGTGCTCCCGACGCCTGCCTCGGGAGAAGAATTGGCTGGCCAGCAGCCAAGGTCAAGAGAACCAACCAGTGAGCGAATTGAATACACGACATAGTGAGAGGAGGGGGAAGAAAGGAAGAAGAGAACAAGAATGAAAGGGAATGAATGACTGGGATGGGGGGAGTTACCAGTCGAGGTAGAAGACGTGGTTTTATACGTTTGTACGACGTCGCTGAGAGCTTCTCGAGTCACATTGTTGTTTCATCTTTTGGTCAATGGGAGTGTTCTGAATGGTGATAGTGCTCCCCAATGGATTTCTCCGGCTTTTCCTGATCAATCCTGATGGGCGACGTATACAAGGGCTTGGCTTTCAGCGTTTATAGATATGCAGTGGAACGGCGAGCCAAGACGGCGTTAAATAGGGTTTCTGGGCAGGCATCAAGTAAATTACCTGCACGTAGGGTTTCGAGATCTAGACAAGGTGGGATAGATCAGGGCCAGGATGGGCTAGAATCTTTCAGGAGAGAGATATTGTGCTACACGAAGAAGGCTTGTAGACCAATATGATCGATCTATCATAATATCATGATCTGACAACACCCGCCAGTCTATTCCCGTCGACAACATCAACCGGATTAACACGGGAATTAAGGAGCACAAAGCCTAGGAGATGCGACATCTTGGCATCAACGGCGTTTCAGGGATTCCAAGCCCTACCCTCTTCCCCGATTCCTATGGCATGCTTCCGTTAAGGTTGAGCCCGTTCAAAACACATCGAACGGCACTAGGACCTTAAGTTATCTGATTTGACTTCTGCTAGACATGAAACAGTGCCGGTTGTTGTTGTTGTTCTCGCTATTCAAAAGTACTGGGCCAGTGATTGAGCACTCGCTTTGTGGTGTGTACAAAGACTCCACCCTCTACCCATTCGAGCCTACTCATGAATGAGACTGGCGGACTTGTACTACATGGTCTCACATTCCTTTCACTTCTGGTTTTTAAATAGAAACAGAATGACTGACAATGAAAGAAAGAAATTAAGACATTGCCATCCATGTTCCGTTGAGTACGGAGTACAGTAGACCTGAAAGGAGTACAAAAAGAGCCGTCGCTCCACTTGGGAATGAAATGGAAAATATGAGGGCTATGACTATGTTACTCCTTATTTCCCTAATCGGATTCCCCTTCTGTACCGCATTCCGAATGCCAACTTGGGTTTTATAACGACTGATTTAATGCCGACGTCGAGGGTTGCGTGCTCCAAGGACCTTGGTACAGTCAGACAGTTCACGTATCCATAGACAGGTCTCATCTTGCCTGTCATGGATCCTTTTGTAGACGAGGAATAACAAGATGGGCGATGATATGCTATGTCCTAACAGTCTATGTAAGCTGTGGAACATCTTGAATCATTCACTATTCAGAATAAAATGCTCGACAGAATCTCAATCAATCTTTATACTGATACATAACCTCGTGACTGGCAATTGCGCTAACTGCAACTAGACAGAACAGCCTTTGGGTTTTCATTTCGTCCTTCATTTCTCGTGACTCTGATATCTCATGGCATAGGCTTCATTCAATAGTGTCAGAGAGACTGAGATTATTGATTCTCTCAACAAACGTTTGTTTTTTGGGGAGATAAAAAAGAAAGCCCCCAGAGATTTGAGAAAGTAAGTATGAAGCAAGGAGCTACCGCATGCGAAGTGACTAACATCGCCAAGCGAACAGGAAGACCATCCGAGTCCTTTGTTCGCCAGAATATAACATCGACATAATAATATCCCCATGGTAGACAACCGTCCATCCTTTGAGGGACTTTTGGGGATTGTTCATCGTTATAATCTGTAACAGAACAACGTTTGACTGTACATGCGAAGATCCACCATGTGGTTAATTATTTGGCTCTCGCTAATTCCAGTGCTATCGGGGTTCCAGACTCTCCCACCGGTTCATTGGACCAGTTTAGCTCATGACTATGATGACTTTGACATCACGTCGATCGACCGAACTATCTATATTAAAAACAGTTTCGCTTCAAACAGGGATCAGAATGGCTTGACTCTCATTCCACCATCCGCTCTTGAGTTCGCCAATACATTTCGCCAGGATTTGAAGGAAGTTACGGGCGTGTCATGGCATCTGCTCCCTGTCGAGGTGTTTCCTGAAGGTCAATCCGGGATCTTCCTTGATAGACTAGAAGACTCCAATTTGGCTTATGAGAATGGCGAGCTCACGGAGGAGGGCTATGCACTTCAGATCCAAGCTGGACAAGTGTCCATCCGTGGCTCTGGTGCTCGGGGAATGTGGTGGGGAACGCGAACTTTGTTACAAGAGCTGTTGATTGCTCACAAGCATCCCATCCCTTCTGGCCGGCTGGTCGACACGCCCTCGTTTCCGACGCGAGGATTCTTACTGGACGCCGGGAGAAAGTGGTACTCACCGTCGTATCTCAAAGAACTGTGCACCTTCGCGTCGTTTTTCAAGTTGTCCGAATTTCATTACCACACGAACGACAACTACCCCCTGAGCCGTGGCCACAACGAAACCTGGCAAGATGTCTACGCACAGTTCTCCTTGCGACCGGAGAACCCCGGGCTGCAGGGTATAGTCCAGAGACCAAACGAAACACTCTCTCGGGCGGACTTTGAGGACCTCCAGCAGCATTGTGCACAACGGGGAGTGACTGTCATTCCAGAAATTGATACTCCTGGGCACAGTTTGTTCCTCACGAAATGGAAGCCGGAACTAGCATTGGGGAACAAAGATCTCTTGAATTTATCACACCCGGAGACCATTCCCCTGGTGAAGGCGATCTGGACTGAATTTCTTCCATGGTTCCACACGAAAGAAGTCCATATCGGAGCAGATGAATATGATTCCGCATTAGCAGACGACTACGTCGATTTTGTCAACGAGATGGCACATTTCATGGATGAAATGGCTGGCAAGAGGATTCGGATCTGGGGGACACACGAACCATCCGAGACTCATACCATCTCAAAGGAGGTCATTATTCAACACTGGCAGTACGGACAATCAGACCCAGTCGATCTAGCACGAAGTGGCTATGAGATCATCAACTCGGAAGATTGGTGGGCTTACATGTCACTGAAAAATGATCATATGCCTATCTACCCGGCTCCATATCCAGCTTTCTTCAACATCTCGAGGGTACTGAATTTCGCGGATAGGGATGGATGGCAGTGGACGCCAGCTGTCTTCAACCCGGCCAATGTCACCGAGCAGCCCCACTCGAAGCCTGTTAAGGGCGCCATCCTGGCCGCATGGAATGACAATGGACCTGACGCAACGACGCAGTTGGAGTCCTACTATGCGATCCGCGATGGCATCCCAATCGTTGCAGCTAGGGCGTGGGCTGGGAATCGTGGGCCGACCATCAACGTATCAACCGTGTTAGCCTCAGTGGATCTGTTAACTTCCAACGCGGTGGCTCAAAACCTGGATCGACAGATTTCGCGAAACGATACTAAGGACGCCCGTGATCTAGTTAGCTGGACCGCATCGGGAGAGACCCCAACCTACGGTCCAATTTATCTCGGATATGGTAGCAAAGGGATGAACTACGAGTTACATCTTGAGATTACGGGCCCATTCACTCTGTCATGCAATGATTCCACCCTTGCATTGTCGCCAGACGGTAGTCTTACCTTTGTGTCAGACGGATGGGGCTACCCCCTGCGCTCCACTCTAGAGACGGATGGTTTTGACGAAAGGTATCCCGGTCGAATTTGGACGAACGAGACCTCATCCAGCCACGAGCTGGTCAAAGTTCCCTTGCAGGGTCACATCACGATTCGGACAGATACGATCGGGGGCAGTCGAGTCTGGATCAACGATCGATTCCGAGGCAGATTTGAAGTGCTAGTATTTGGCGGTAAAAACCGGCTGCTCTCCTGGAGCCAGATGGCATTCGTTGCACCGCTTGAGTGGATCGAGGGAGGGATACAACGACTGACGGTGGATGATTTTAACCGAGAGGAAGAGCTGCAGACTGTGGAAGGGTAAATATTCACAACCTGTGGATCTTGTTTCCATCCTGTACAGACTGAATTTATCCATCCAATAACCATAACTATCCCGTGGAATTTCCCCGCATGCCTTGCATCTCATCCGATCTCCAGTGGTAAAACCAGTATCCGAATCCCGAGTCCCGAGATCGATGCGACTATAAAGACGACTCCTATAAGTTACTCCTGCCCCATAGTTTTCATTTCCATCTTGCGTTCCTAGAACACCGCAGTGAATCACCATGCGCGCATTCCCACTACTTCTAGGCATCCTAGCCACAGCACAAGATATCGCCCTCGCCCACCGAACCCTAGCCTGGGGACCCAAACAATTCAAGAACCTCGTTACCTTCGGCGACAGCTACACCGATGACACCCGACTATCATACATCCTCACCC
This sequence comes from Aspergillus coremiiformis, assembly GCA_009193565.1. NCBI lineage: Eukaryota > Fungi > Ascomycota > Eurotiomycetes > Eurotiales > Aspergillaceae > Aspergillus > Aspergillus coremiiformis. The sequence continues at coordinate 103,615 of ML739042.1, read as the reverse complement.
ACAACGGATCCGCACCACCAGTAGGCTGGAAGCAACCCATAGTATGTCCCACTGCCAGACCCAACAAAAAGCATCCTAACACCAAACAGACCAACAACTCCGCCTCAGGCGGCTACACATGGGGCCACTATGTAGCCCAAGCCACCAACAGCACGCGGCACAACTACGCCGTCAGCGGAGCCGTTTGCTCCAACAAAATCACCCCACGAGCAATGTCCTCCTTGAACATGCCATACCCCTCCGTCCTGGAATACGAAATCCCCGCCTTCATCGCCGATACCCGCTACACGGACGCACAGGGCCGCCCATTCCTCGACATCCCCGCCGACGACACCGTGTACGCCATCTGGATCGGAACCAACGACCTCGGGAACTACGCCTTTCTGACTGACTCGCAGGTCCGCGGGAAGACCATCCCGGATTACATCGAGTGCGTGTACGAAGCGCTGCATCGCATCTACCAGAACGGGGGACGGCATTTCGTTCTGATGAACGTGGCGCCATTGCAGCTGGCGCCGCAGTATGCCTTGCCTGGTCATGGGGCCGTCAAGAGTCTCTCGTGGTGGCCGGATCGGCCTAGCAATCACACGGCCATCCATTATCGCATGTGGGAACAGCTGGTTACCGTTAATGAGGTGTTTGGGTACAGGACGCCGTTTGAGGTGTTGGGGACCGACCGGTATGCTGGGGCAGGCATTGCGGTGATGGATTTGTACGGGTTGGTGAGTGTTTCTTTCCCTTCCCCGATCTCTGGTTTGATATCGCTCAACGTTGTGAGATACTGACGATGGCTAGCTATCCGATATCTACTACAATCCGGAGCAATGGTTCGGACAGAAGGACGTCAATGTAACGGGCTTCGTCAAGCATTGTAACGCCCAAGGCGAGGATTGTGCTCGGTTGCCGGGCGAGAAGACTTTCATGTGGTTTGACGAGTTGCATCCGTCCGAAGCGACGGACAAGCTTATTGCTGAGGAGTTTGTGAAGGTGGTCCGGGGGAAGAGTGACTATGCGACGTATTGGTGAGAATGCTGGTAGAGGAATGCTTGTAGGTCCATCTGCGCCTCCAATCTATTCGAGGTCTGCTTAAATAAAGATAGTATTATAGTATTAATACATTACAAAGAGGCGAGAGGAAGACTAAAGTTAAAAATCTTCGGCTTCCTCTCGATTGTGAGCAAAAGGTCTTGATATAGTAGTCCTCTTGGGTTTATCTTCCATTATCGGACTTCTTTGCGTACTTTACTTCGGCGCCCATTGTCTGCAGAGAGTGGTCTTCAGAATGCATTCAATAGAGTCGATACTCGAGAAGGCCTTCAGTGATGATTCCCATTGGGATGACAATTGAGAGGTTCCTTTATTAATCCATGGCCGAGGAAAACCAAACAACAAGGATAGTAAAAAGCAGCCTGTTCGCGGTCAATTTAAAGGCTAAGCAAACGTAGGTTAATAAAATAGAAATGGATTAATCCAGCGCATTGTCCTCGTAAATTGACCTCAATATTTGGTCCTCATCAACCCATAGGACGCGCCATTAAACTCCAGCTCAAACAAAATGGATGCCGACGTCGGAGTCATTTTAATGATTATATCAATCTTGTAGTACGCCACCCCTTTAGAATTCCATTTCATCGTGAAGAGTGAAGTTGGAATAGACTCGAGATCATATTCCATCGAACACAACTTGAATGTATCTATAGTTCCATTTCAGCGTCCTGCACTCTCCAAAAAAAGCAATTGGCAGAAATGGGGCTTGGTAACTAACCATCGGTCAACGTGCCAGGCGCTGTATCAATGTGACAAACGAACAAAGGTGTCCGACCTTCTAGCTTGCTATCGGTATGGAATGTTAGGTAGAACGGTAATCTAATCGGTTTATCTTCAGAAATCGGATCGCCCTGTCAACGCTTCAATATCCCGCCTGGCCTAGCCCTTGGATAAATTGGAAGGACCGGTACCTTTTTGATATACCATTTCATCTGATCGTCTACCTTATACTTCTCTTGAAGGTCATCCCAGACTGCCTCTGAGGGGTCATGCCGGCAAGGATCGTAATCACATCTATAATCTGTTCCATAGTGGCACCGGGCAATACGCTTTCCAACCCGGTTTCCATCCAGTCCGCGTTGTACAGCACCCCTTTTGGAAACTTTATTAGTGTGGTGCAAAATAGTAGGGCCATATCACGGATCGCGTACCTGACTACAGCTGACCATCTGCAGCTCGCATAAGCGTAAAGCTTTTGTGAAGAGAATACGGAGGCGTGACTTACGCATTTGGTGGCTGCATGACAGAGACTCCCGGATACGCCGCTCTGAGCTCCTGAAAAAGGTACGCTGAAGCTCCAAACCCACCCACAAGGAAAATTGCCTATGAAGCCAGGAGTTAACTCCTGCCAACTATCAATTCTAGTTCCTGAGTACCTTTACTTTCTTTCCGGCGTGAGTGACGTGGTCTACCTGTGACTTAACCAGAGTGTGTACTTCACGAACGACAGGGTCAAATATGTCTTTTATTGCGGGCCTGGAAAGTATCATTAGATGCCTGAGAGTGATACCGTGACCACATAGAACTTGGTACTAACCCATCAACCGCCAGGAATCCATTCTCCAGGCCTATGGATAGATTGCCATCCACTCCGGGGAACGGGATATAAAAATCCATGTCTAGAAAGCTTTCATCCTCATCCTCGTCAAGCCAAAAGTTAGGCTTAACCGTTTCATTCCAATAGGTCATTGCAGCATCCTTGGTCCTGCTCGGAATTAGGTCGTACGTGGAACCTCCAAAGAGCTTCTGTAGCATTTTCTCAAAACGCTCATCTAGCATTACGGATCCACAGATCGCCCCTAGACCATATTAGTTAGCGGAACAGAACCAGGCAAAGATATACAGCATATACCGGTTCCTTGAGTAGCCTCTTCGAGACAAAGCGGGCTAACTGCTTTTACGCAATACGATATAAGGTCCTACGCAGGTCAGTGCGGTCTACCGTTCGAACCTAGCCGGTGAGCGGCACGTACCACTGTTCCTCCACCAGCATCGCAGACGACAACCACATCACCGTTCTTCATAGAAAAAGAATTAGTACCTATATATTTCCATAATCCTGGGTCAGAACTAACCTGCACAGTATTGGTGTGTATTGTGTTAAGGCAATAGAGTGCCGCGGCCTCCGGCTCTGATATCAGGGAGACGTCAGAGGCCGATATACCAGCACTCAATCCAGCTAGCAAAGTAGCGTTTTTGGCCTTGTCAGACCAGACAGCTGGAACAGTGAGCATATACTGGATTCCCATGCTGTTGAAGGCATCACCAAATCGGCGGTGTAGTATCTCCTTTCCATGGCATATCAGCCTTTCAAGGTAATCCGCTACCGCGTCACTTGGACTTATTCGGTTTTGGATCAGGAGCTTCCTTGATTCAATAGAGGGAGCGTAAGAAGTATTTTGGCTTTCATCGAGTAGTAGCTTGGCTCCAGAGATGACTTTATTGCAGGATCTGGTTTCATGGCCCCATCGGATTTTGCCGCCCTCGTAACATACTGTAGTCGGTACTTTGGGGGTTGTTCCTGCCATTGTTAGGGTATATCTCGAGAAATAGGCTGCAGGTGGAACTATACTGTTGCCCCCTCCAGGCCACTCGGCTACCACTTCAATTTCGTCATGTACTCCAGTGAGAGACCAGGCAAACCTGTAATGATTAATAGCTGCCTTACGCTCGAATAGATGGGTTGAGACGCCGGACGCTCACCCACTGTATGTTGTCCCAAAGTCAATACCGACCACTATCTGGGGACCGCTAGACATGGTGAGGTGATGTCTATAAATGCGAAGTGCAACAATCAGTATAGTGTAAGGAACTGAGATGAGTGACAAAAAAGAGGGGCGAGCAGGTATTATAAATGGATTCGACGGGATAGCGCAAATATGACGAACATCTTATTATTGGTTACTCAACAAGGACATCAATATGATATAAGGCCTTGCAAAGGGCAGTGTTTGTATCTTCAATAATACTTCTGGTCCCATCTTTCCTGTTTCCTTCCACTATCGTTTCCTGCTGTCATTAACATTCGTTTCATCGCTATAGTGAGGTCATTTCGTCGGCGACACGATATGCACATCTTCAAAAGGGCAGGCAATGCGGCTTGTGATCGGCTATTCCATGCTTGGTATCACCAAGCACGCGAGGTTCGTAAAAGCTATGAGTAAGACACACAAAATACTCATCAAATTCTTTCCAGGAGGCCAGGAACCTTGAACATGCCCTGCAGGAAGCTCACCAAGGCAAAATTGCAGCAGAAGAGCAATGTCGACGGTTGAAAGAGCAGCTAGCAGAACAAGAACAACAGAAAAACCTAGAGATATCGCAGGCGAATAACCAGGTATATCAGCTTACAAGACAAGTGCACTCGTTGAAATTCTGTCCCAACCCATTGGATGACGACCATGTGAGCCGTACAATGAAGAGATTGGTATATTTGTTGGATATTTGGATCAAGTCCAACTTCAAAGATGGGAGTCGTCTGAACGCGTTAACACTTGCATCAATCGAGACTGAGGTCAAATTCCTTGAAGGTGTTGATGAGCCTCAGAATATTCATCAGCGATTGGCTCTTATACAGGCCATTGTTAGCTGGCATATTCACAATCGCATATTTAGCTGGTTTGTTTTGGGAGCTCCACATCCTGCAATGGATGAAGATTGGCGAACTGTTGGCACAGAAATCAGCCAGATATGTACGCTTGCCTTCATTTTCATGGTGCTCATCATCAGCTAAGTCATGTTCGCAGGCCCGGAAATTGTTTCAACTCATTGGCGATATGCGACAAGCATAGCCTTCCAGTCTCTTAGTTCACAGTCCTTGGAACAGAGGTGTCATACCCTATGCGAAACAGTTAATTCTACCCTCTCCAAGTTCTCCTGTACGGAGGGAGAAAGGAGGGTACGCAAATTGCATCAACTTGTTAAGGAATGTATGGAATTCAAACAACGGTTGGAAAGGCAAGAACACTATTACTGCTTCTACTGCACCTCACATGGTGAAGGGTATAGTGCACACCGAATGCAAAGTCTCACAGAATCCCAGGGTACAGAGGGTTGTGTTCAGCTTAGCCTTTGGCCTGCGCTTGTGAAATGTTCTCTAGGTGAGACGCTTGTTGTCGAAAGGGAAATTGTGTGGACGGGGCATCCCAAAAATAATCACATGTGTCCTTCCCTCCTTCCATAATGCCTGAGACTGGGATATGAAGGGTTGGGTGGAGCTGAACTGGAGTCGAAAACCAGGAATCGTGGACACCCGAGTCGGATACTTGTGAGGTGTTTCTTTTCTGTTCTTCCTTTTGTTCTTCTCTCTCTCTCTGCAGCCGAGTCCCCAAGCTGTGATGTTGAATTGTGGTTCGCATTGACAGTTCTTTATCTTATTATGAAATGTTGGTGTTCATCTAAAACTGTGGTGGTATTGAAATCAGATTAAGAAAGAAACAAAAATGTCGTTGCCTATCCTGCACCACGTGAGATAAACCAAAGTCACCAACAAAATAGACAAACCATTTCATTCCATTCAACAACAGTCTTGCCACGCATATCTAGACGCTGTATAAACCAAAGAGACAGACAGGAACTCTCAAGTTTGTGTACTCGAGCCGCCAAAGAGCTTCAAAAGAGCAAAAGGAAAAAGGAAAAATTCATACACCATTGGTAAAGCCACTGCCTCCGGACTCCGTATCGATCTTCATTGAATCCATCAATCCACAAACCTCAAACAACTTCTTCGGCCCCAAACCATCCGGTGTTCCAACAATACCTTCGGTTTTCAATTTTTCCAACGCAGATTTGATTCCTAGATAGGCTGGTGCCAAGCACGCGAAGGAAAAGATCATTATGCGGAACCCCATCTCGTGGGCCTCCTTGGTTGTGATAACAGGCCCCGCTCCATTCTCAACCATGTTCAAGAGCAAAGGCCACGGCGCCAGATCTTGCACGGCCTGTCTTGCTTGCTCTTTTGAGGTGAAGCCTTCCAGTAGTCCGACGTCCGCACCAAGATCGCGGGCTGCCTTCAGACGTCGGATACAGTCATCGTACCCATGCTGCTGCAAAGCGTCAGTGCGGGCAATCAGAACTATATCCGAGCGCAGTCTATCTTTGGTCAACTTGGCGGCACGTATTCGGGTGAGATATTCATCCAAATCGACAACCCTCTTTCCCGCCAGGTGACCACAGCGTTTGTTCTGTATTTGATCTTCAATGTGGAAGCCAGCAACACCGGCCTGGATATATTGCTGAACGGATTTGGAAACCATTAGGGGACCTACGTCGCATTAGATATCCGAGGATCTGCCTTCTAGGGGAAAGGAGATTAACATACCGCCGTATCCGGTATCCATGTCAGCAATCAGCGGTGGTCCGAAGGGATCCAGGTTGGCAATCATCTCTGCATTGGTCCTCATATCATGCAATTGAGCTAACCCCAGGTCCGCCATGCCCAGTCTTGAGGCGGTGGTTCCAGCGCCAGTCTGACCGGTCAGCGCTAATACAATACACACTGCGGTCAAAACATACCATGTACATTGCCTTGAAGCCGAGCTGCATGGCAATCCGAGCCGACAGACCGTCATATACACCCGGACAAACGATCAAGTCGTCTGTTTCTTTCAACATGCGGCGCAGTTTAGATGCCCCGGCTGTCATATAGAGGGAAACAGTGGGCTCCTGCCTGGTACCATTAACTTCATAGAAGCCATCTTTCTCAACAGTGATGGTGATAGCCAGGTTAGACGAGGAGGATTCTCCAACCTTCATTGTGATTGTTGTGGAAGAAAGATGAGGATGTGGATGAGTTCTGGAAAATAGCACTTCTAGACTGGTAGGAGGCCATTTATATACCCCAGGTTCGGTTTTCTACGCATGCGCCTTCGGGGAAACAACCGTGCGTCGGGCGACTGGCCGGTATCTGAGTTTGCTCTATTTTTTCAACGGCTACCGCTGACACCCTCCGTTTGAGATGCAACACAAGGACTTGGCCCTCGATGGCTGGTCAATATGAATGCACGGTAACTCCTTGGACATTAATTGTACGGGCTGATTCACCTTGGCTACTGGCCTCTTTGCGATGCCGAGAGACAGTTGAGTGGTACAGTATAGACTTGTGGCAAGCTGGAAAGGGTAGAGCTCAAGGTCTGGAATCAGGGTCAACCAGTCCGACTCGTTAGAGTGATTGATTTGGGAAGTACTAATTGATAGCACGTGCAGACATCCTGCAAGGCCGATGCGCTTTCTCCTACGGTTGAGAAAAGAGAGTTTGTCAGAGAAGCCATACAACGGCGATTCTGGTTTTGAAGAACACACCGCCAAGATCGTCATAGTGACTTTCGTTCGTCGAGAGATGCTAGAGCTATTCGCTAGCCAAATTTACGGAAGAGTATGTGTGTCAGATGTCGGTTTGTGGAACTGAGTTTTTAATTTGCTCTCTACTTTATTAATTGTGTGCTAATCAATAGTGGGACGAGTCGTGGCGCAGCTGCGGATCATGTTCTTCTCGTGCGGAATGATACCAATGGTAAGCGTCGAGAATCGGAATGGTAGAGCAGAGGCAGGGGTCCTCAATAGCGCTCATTTTAGACGACTGTTTTCGGCGCGTGCATGGCTTGGCCAGTATGGCATCAATTTCCGCAAGACATTAATTGCAGATTCAACCGCCATGGCCGGGGAGGAGGGAGTCCGGAAGGATCTTGCGCAAAATCCTGGAGGAATGAATAGATGGGGAGTCACCTGAGCGCAGTTTAACCCGGCATATGAAGGGGTCCAGAACTTCAGGTTCCTCTTCCCTATAATTTGATGATCCCATGCTCCATCTTCGGGTCCTTCCGCACCGGAAGCTTGCGGACAATCTCCTTCCTCACGGCCAAGGGTCTTGGCATGATGGCCCCGAGTCTCGGCATAATAACTAGACTTGGTCTCGGCGCTCGATACGAGAAGAAATGAGGGCTGGCGGACGGCACCGTACATGAAGGACAATGTCTGCGTTTCGTCCGATTGGCCACTTGATGGTCGAAAGTTGCAGCGCACTACCCCAATATCAGATGGACAAACTTCCACTAACCCTTATGACTTGGCCCAGAGTCGGATTTCCTATGATCTGCGAGTGCGTATCATAAGAGGTTGCTCAGTCGTTTAACCCGGCTTCTTGGCCCTTTTTTTGGCTATCTTGCTGAGTCCCTCTTCGCTCCCACCCTTCCTACGCAGCGTGTTTTTTTTTTCTATACACCGCACCATGTACGACAGCCAAAGGAAGGAACGCCTGACCTTTTTCAAGGCACAGATACAACCAAAACATGCCGACATCCTACTGTTCGCATGCTGCCTCTGTTCGGGCCTGGTGGATAGCACGCTTTATAATGGTCAGATGGGCTTGCAATCCCTTGGATGAAACATTGCGCTAACTGGAATAGCATACAATACATTTGTGTCCATGCAGACTGGTCAGTAGCCTTGGTAAGTCTAGTTTCCGTACAGTCACTGACAAGGAACAGGAAATACCATCTTTGTTGGTCTAGGAGCCTCCAACCTGAATCCCCGGCCTTACGGCTGGGCTCGGTCTCTCACTTCCATTGGGTGCTTCGTAATCGGCTCATTCATCTTTGCCCGGTTGAACCGACTCTTTGGGGCAAAGCAAAGGGGAACCCTTATTCTCTCGTTCCTTCTACAGGTGGTGATGCTGGTCCTTACAGCGTGCCTGGTTCAGAGCGGCGTCATTGCGGGAATGCCCCTACACAATGAAAACACTATAGAGATAAATTGGACTCAGGAAGTGCCCATTGTCCTCCTCAGCATCCAATCTGCTGGACAGATAGTTACCAGTCGTGCTCTTGGATACAATGAGATTCCAACAGTTGTCATCACCAGCTTGCTGTGTGATTTGATGTCTGATCCGAAACTCTTCCTTCTGCGGAACGAGAAACGAGATCGCAGGATAATTGCTTTCGTGCTCACTCTCGTTGGGGCTATTTCTGGTGGCTGGATTACGAAAGGTACGGGAGATATCTACCCGGTCTTGTGGATTGCAGCAGGTATCAAGCTAGGGATTGCTACTGCATGGATGTTCTGGAAGGAGGATTTTGACTTGGCGACTTAGGATACTGTATAGAGGAGCTTCTTGACGCGATCCATAGTTCTATATCCAATTGTCTATACTAGAGTCACTACAGAGGACATCATGAACGGCCCCTACTTCCTTTTCGTTCCGGAATCCGGAGCTCGGAGACCGAATACGTGCTGTACGAACCCCACGGAGGTAGAGTACATACCAAGAGCGCGGGGTGTAGTTCCGTATAGAAGGAGATTATACCACGGTTTACGCGTACATTCTCGGCGCTACGGATTTTGCCGATCTGTTTCAGTTTATCTGGATCTGGCTGACGGGGGTAGGACTGATGTACTGTAGTAGGGCTGGCTGATGGAATCCGGCTGTAGAATATGCGGCTGCATTGAAGCCGGCAGCCATCACCCAACTCTGAGTGGGATAATCAATATGTGTATGTGAGATTCATTCTCAATAAATTCCTGATTACCTTCTTAGCGTAACACACTCAGCTCGAATGACGCTTCAGGTCAAGAATCCAGACATTCTCTATTCAAATGTCACCCTACCATAGAAACAATCCATCGCTTCTCTTCGGTCTGTCCATGTGACGAATAAGACACATACACTGCCAAGTAGTCCTTGCATGCATCACTATCTGCATACTACCCACAGTCACTCCTCCGTCCATGGACACCACGCCAACTTGTGGTATCTGGGTGAAAGGACTGACACTGAGCAAGTTATCAAGTACTTTGCACTGCCTCAATTGCCAGGCTGGCTGACAGTGACACAACGTGCATACTCGAACCCGCCGTCAGTTTAATGTCGTGGACGGCTCTCTTATTCGCTCCTCTGCCATAGCGGTATACATGTGAAACATGGAAATATTATAAACACCACTGCTGAGTTAATATTCTTACCTATTTAGGTCTTTGGTATACTCGTTGTCAGGGGTTGTTCTTGATTTTCTTCAGAGATGAGGTGTTTTTGCTCTGTTCATTGTGAGTTTCTCCCTTCAAGTGTAACACAGTCACGGTACGGAACACAGTTCCAGGTAGAGTTTAGATCAGGGAAGTAGGAAGGAAAAAAAGTAAACAAAAGATAGATTCTGGGGCTAGAGAACCTGAGAGTGGGCATTTTTGTCATGATTGATACTGTAGCACGTGCAGTGGCTGCACGTGGTGCGACTGATCAGTGATTCTACTGAACTACTCTGCATAGTCTACCACAACTACAACGACAACTACTATCAAGGCCCAAGAACTATCTTCCTTTCTCACTTTAACAACCACAAAACAAGCAGAGGATCCAAAGGCAGAAATCAAGCCAATCCCAAGCTCCACCTCGAATTGCTGCACCTCTTTCTTAATGAATGACTAGTAAGATCCAACTGCACCCCATATCCCCAATCCTCTTCATATCATATTTGATATTATCAACCACCAATCATACGGGAGTATGGCATGTAACCGTTCGAGGGTTTGGACAAGTGAATTCGACAGGTCAACACATATCCTTACGAAGTATTCAATCCCCTTTAATACTACCAATCCTGACCTAGTAACATCTAGTAGTATGGAAGAGGGCATACTACACTATACCAACACGGGAAATTGTTTCCAAGTTCCAAGTTCCAAGTTCCAACTACGGGATCCATTGGCTTCATTGCTCTTAGCTAGAGGCTCCGACCACCAGTGACCAGTAGAACTCTCACCTTAGTATAAGTGGATTCACCGAACAAACTTGATTTTCCGCCTCCTTTTTCAACCACGCAGGGAATTAATACAAATATTAGAAAATAAAGAAAAATGACCCTTATCAGATAAGTAATAAACAATGATTGCGAATTGATCACTAAATCTTCCAACGTGGTTTGATTATCTTCTATCTGTCTACATTTAGGGCTCCGTACGGAGTACTCTTTTACTCTAAATTAAAGAAAAAAAAAACAAATAGATTAGTTATATAGTCTACAATAATTCCTATCTTCTATTGATTTTGAGCAATCCTCGAGCTCTAACTAAGGCTATTTTAATGAAACTAATAATAAAGAATAATATATGAATATTGATTCTGCATCGTTGCAAAACGGAGGCGGAAAATCACGTTTTTCGGCTGATCCGCCTGTAGGTGGAAGTTCGACTGGTCACTGGTGGTAGGAACACCGAGCCTCTGCTTCCAACTTCCAGACTGTGAAGCTTCAGCTAGAGCACCATCCGATCCTTCGAGCCGACTAGAAAGGCGGAATGGCTTATTAGCGCTGTCGAGAACTCTGAATGGTGAAAGCGGATCCCGAGATTGACGCGGGGCACTACTAGATATAACACCCGTCTTATATCATGGCGTGGTCTGATGGTGCCATGTTAAATCGAAAGTTGAAATAAGTTGTGTGTGTGCAGTGTTTGTGACGAGTCTCTCCACTAACCAGCAATTATGGCTTATATCACAGTGACCGGTGCCGCTGGGTGCCAGATTCAAGGTATGCTTGCAAATTACCCTGGAGTTCGTCAATCATAATGCCCAATGCCTAATGCCCATAAAATATACCCAATAAGACCTTTGGCTAACCATATTGTCCAATAATCAGTCCCGACAGGCCTCTTTATCCACAACGAATTCGTTCCTTCCGCTACATCCCAGATCCTGGTCGTTGAAAATCCTTCAACCGGTGAATCCCTCGGGACTATTGCAGCCGCCTCTCTTGAAGATGTCAATAAGGCCGTAGAGTCCGCCACCATTGGCTTCAACACGTGGAAGAGCACCCCGGGCCCAGCTCGTGCCAAGCTTATCTTGAAGCTAGCCGATCTAATCGAGCGAGATGCAGACCACTTCGCGTCCTTGGAGGCCGTCGACGCCGGCATCCTCTATACCGACAGTAAGGGGTTGAATATCCCCCAGACAGTTGCCAACCTTCGGTATTACGCTGGTTGGGCCGATAAGATCGATGGCAAGACTTTGGCGATGGAGGGTGGTGTCGCCTACACGTATCGGGAGCCACTAGGAGTTTGTGCGGCTATTGTCCCCTGGAATGCGCCTTTGTACGTTATCTTCACCGAGAACCGTGATGGTTCATTAGGTGGCATGCCGCGATCAGTATGCTAATTGGGATCTAGGATGATTACCATGTGGAAGCTAGCCCCGTCCCTCGCAACAGGTAACTCGCTGATCATCAAACCCTCCGAGCTGTCCCCGCTCTACGCCCAGAAGCTGGCCCTTCTCATCCAGGAAGCTGGTTTCCCTGCAGGCGTGGTGAATGTTATCGCCGGAGAAGGTGCATCTACCGGCAGAGCTTTGGCGGAGCATATGGCCGTACGGAAAATCTCCTTCACCGGATCCAATCCGACTGGCCGACAAGCCCTAAAGTTCGCCGCGTTGACGAACCTGAAGCGGGTGAACCTCGAACTTGGCGGCAAGGGCCCGTCGATTGTTTTCGACGACTGCGATTTGGATAATGCCCTGCTGTGGACCAAGATCGGTATTACAGCCAACAACGGACAGATTTGCGCGGCTGGATCGCGCATCTATGTCCAAAAGACTATCTACGAGAAGTTCTTGGAGGCGTATAAAAAGATGTCCGAGAGTAGTCCGTCAGTGATTGGTAACCCCCTTGATCCTGCCACCACCAAAGGTCCCATCATTAGTGCAGCGCAGCATAAGAAGATCCTCTCGTATATCGAGCAGGGTAAGCAGTGTGGAGCCCGACTCTTGTTTGGAGGTGACAAGGTTAGCGACAAGGGATATTTCATTGAGAATACCGTGTTTGCCGACGTGCCAGAGGATGCGGTGATCATGAAGGAAGAGATCTTCGGGCCGGTCGCGGTATGTTTCTCTTTTGGCCAGGATCCTTCAAGGTAAGAAAGCTAATGTATAGCAGAGTATTGCACCTTTTGAAACGGAAGCTGAGGCTATCGCCAAGGCCAACGATACGCTGTACGGTCTCAGCGCGGCAATCTTCACAAATGACATCAGCCGAGCCCACCGCGTGACGGCAGCCCTGGAGTCGGGGCATATCACCGTGAATGCCTGGGCGATGCTTAGCCCTAACGCACCTTTCGGAGGTGTCAAAGAGAGTGGGTTTGGACGAGACATGGGAGAGGACGCCCTGGAGGGATGGACGTCGGTTAAAACCGTCAAGTACGCCATTCTCCCTCCAAAGCCGTAGATCTCCCCGACAGATCAGATTAATCTAGGAGCGGGTCACCGACCTATTGAATGCTTAATGGGACTCCGTGAAGGAAAGCGATCTTCCACGAATGAACAGATAGTCGCCAAAAACGGATCTTCATCCATTTCCAAAGGTTGCCGCATATATTCTACCGGATTTTCTCAGATACGAGGTCTCAATAGTCCATTCAGTTGGATCAGAAGTACCTAATTCGGTTTTACCTAGTAATCTACATCTGAACCTAAAGACACACCAGCAGCAATCATAGTAGAAACATGGTTTATTCTTCTAATCTAATGGACCAGTGGCCTATATAAAGGGCTTCTATATTATGTCCGCGAAATGGGATGCATCTTGTGGAAGACATTCGTTGGGTCATATTTCGCCTTGACATCCTTCAATCGCTCTAGATTCCCCCCGTATATGTTGTTCACCACCACACCCCCTGCTGTTCATTGTCAGTATATACCATTTTCACCTCATCTCCCGGAGGCAAGGATACTCACGTTCGGCATAGTTGATATACTGTGGTACATCAGCTGGTTCCTCCCCATTTAGTTGTGCTTCAAACCGTGTCTTGAATTTCGCCTGTATCTCGAGCGCCCAAGTTAGATGTTCATGATCCTTGGACTGATCCGTCCAGCGACAGTTGAGCACGCCGTTCTGCGTGCAACCTCGATTCGCAAAGGCTGTCGCATCAAGCGGTACACTGCAAGTCTTCCTCATGTCGTAGCATTCCAAGATCAAAGTCGGGATCATGTTGGGGTGCTCCTCCACCTTAGCGTTCAGTTCGTCCAGCATGGAACGGATGAACTGCGGGTGCAAGGGTGCGCGGTAGAACAGACCCTTGGAGGACTTTCGATCGCCGTAAGTAGCCATCGGGTTCTGCAGAGCATTAAGCATTGAGTAGGGGATGGCCTCGATCAAGTTCGTCACCGGTTCAAGAGCAAGTAAGCCGGCGTAGCGCTTGGAACCTTCCTCAAAGGTGCCGTTATAGTACACCAGGACGTTGACCATGAGCTTAGGCTTGCCAGGAGGCCGAGCAAGAATAATGATAGCCCCGGAGCGGGGATCCGGCGACTCCAAGAGCGCATTCATTTGCTCAATAATCGACCCAATCTTCTCCGGAGGGAATGTGACGATGCCCGCATACACCGGCGTTTTCTGTTCATACCCCTGGAAGGTGAAATCAACCACCACACCAAAATTGTACCCGGCTCCTCGCAGACCCCAGAAGAGATCCGGGTGCTCGATCGCAGAGGCTGTGACGACTTGTCCGTCTGCAAGCACTACCGTCGCACCCAGGAGGTTGTCGATCGTCAGTCCGTACATCCCGCTCAACCACCCGTACCCACCACCGAGCGTCAACCCTCCGACGCCGGTGTGGTTCACTGTGCCCCCGACGGCGGCGAGACCGTGCTCGGCACCGGCTTCATCGACGTCTTTCCACACGGCGCCGCCCTGGACTGTCAGCGTTTTCTTCTCCGCGTCAACGGTGACCTTGTTCATGCGTGACAGGTCAATCACCAGTCCGCCTTCGCTGGAACTCGTCCCCGTGACGGAATGTCCACCTCCCTTCACGGCGAGGTCGACGGTATGCTTCTGCGCCCACAGAAGCGCGGTGCGAATATCATCAGCCTCCGTCGGCTGGACTACGACACCCTACACGGCCACTTAGTACCACGGAACAGATGTATGGGGAAGACCCGTACCGCCTGCTTGACACCGGTTTCCGACCATCGTCGGATACTATCCTGGTAGCCCTCCGAGGAAGGGGTGAAGATGTTCGAAGACTTGAGGTTGTCCACGAGGATCCGAAGCGTCTCGTCCGGGATGGAAGCCATAGCGATTGATGCGCGATGAATTAATTTTCAAAGTTAGGTAGTCGACGTATAAATCAGATCAATGGGGAGGGTCTGCAACCAGCTTCATGAATCGCTGCTGTTCGATTGACGTCTAGGTCCTAGATCCATCCCTGCGTTGATCCCCCCCTTTGGTATGCACATCCTTTTGGCAGTCCGGGGCCAGCTATACCTTAACGTCCACTCCCGCTCAACATTCATGCTTAATTTTCTATGAGAATCTATTGGATTACGAAGATAATATCCACCAGAATTAAACGACAATTTCCGACAATTTCCGACAATCCGATGGAGATTCGAGGAAAAGACACGCAAGCTCCAGGCAATGAGGCCGTTTATGGACCTGATCAGTTCAGTGCTTCCAATTGCAGCCGATACATCACAACCACTAGGCTAGATAGACCAAAGTGGGTGACTCTACAAAGTAGTCTGGGCAGGGATAAATTATAATCGGTCTCTCTTGATAGACTACTGGAAAGACCGGACAAAAAATCCCTATAGGGGCTTCCAGGGGCTGACAGCTCAGCGGTGGTACTCCGTAGACTGTATGTATTTGTTATGAGCTTTGAAGAAAAGAAATTCTCCCCCTGCTGAGATTTAACACTAATGAGGATTTGGCAAAGATCAGCGGTGGCTCTCTCATCGGCTCGTATGCAAGGCATAGATGTGTTCCTTCTGGGCCGCTGATCTCAAAAGAATATGAGGATTTTTGAAAGAGTTGATAGCCCTGATATTACATTTCAGCTTGGTCTCTCGTCCATATAGGAGGAGCCAACCATAACAAAGAAGAGATGTTTAAAGGGGCGGCGGAACAACCTGTCGGGCACATCACGTTACCATCAACCAGAAGATTTAGTTTGGAACAAGGTCATTCACTTCTGAATCGATTCTACTTCTTGTTGATTTTCACATAATACGATATTCTGTTAGGTCAAATCAAGATACAACTTATTTAAGCTATTTGTGGCGACCGCGAATTTTGGCGGTTGAGGAATAACAACGTGACTCGTCACGACCCCTATGAGGGGAAACTTTCGCCTTTTCAGTTCCTTCCACTCGACCTCGACTCACAACATCCTGACGAGTGCACTGAGCTTGGAGTTGGAGAGGAATTCAGCCAGTCGGATTTTGATCCCATCCCTCCGAGCAAGAGAAATGACTTTGATTGCGCTAATTGAGTTTCCGCCGATGTGGAAAAAGTCATCATGGAGCCCAATAGTCTGCGGCGGCACGTTCAGAACACGAGCCCAGATCTCCCGCATCTGGAGCTCCTGCGGCGACCACGCGCTCCATATGAGGTCCTTCTGTTCTTTGTACAGAGGATCGAGACTCGTTGCAGGAGCTTGGGCATTGGCAAGAATGTGAGAGACTGCCGTGCAGAAGCCAGCCTGGACTAAGGATGCTTGCTCGGTGGAAATGGTGGAGCTCCAGTACGCTATCTCAATGGTGGTTCGTTCATCTCCCATCACCACGTACACAGCAACTCGTTGCTACCCGTGCATGGTTAGTGGGAATTACTTGACAGAAGGATTTTGGCGACGGTGGCTTACCTCTTGGGGAGATGGAGATTTAATCGATAGTAACCGGGTTGACGATCCCGTCTCTGCTGCTGGAACATCTCTCCGGATTGAGATCTGAGTGTTGAATAGGGACATGGGCGACCGTTCCGTCGGATGGGGGATATCTGCGATGCTACACGTCTGATGGACCACGCTAGACGCGTAATCGGAGTATATCTTCTGCAACACGTCGGAAACAGTGCCGTCTTCAAGATTCACGCGGAAGGGAAGGAAGTTGAGCAGGGGGCCTGCCATCTCTGTCACCCCATCCAGGGGGTGTTCGCGGCCGGTGACAACATTGCCGAAACATACGTTGTCCATTCCAGTGAAAGATCGGAGCACCAATGACCACGCCAGACAGAAAACATTAGGCGCAGTGATATTATTTTGTCGGCAAAAAGGCCCGATTGCTGAATGATTCTCAAGTTCAAACCGGATGCTCTGGGACACGCCTGGCTCGTCGTCAGATGCGTTGTATGCGAGCTGGGGGAAATAGCACGGATCAAAGTGAGCTAGATGCGTCTTCCAGAACCCAGTTGCAGCCGCCTGGTCTTGCTCTTGAATGAACGAGATATAATCGCGGAAACGAGGAGGGTCGACAACTGACAATCTGCCGTGACAAGCGAGACCCAGGTCGCGCTCCACGACAAGGGACGTAATCCCATCCCATAGGGCATGCGAAATATCCAACCGAACAAAGACCCTCGTTCCATCGTGATAAACGGAAAACCGAGATGGGTGGCGAGAGTCTGGCTGAAAGTCCCCTGGGAATTCCTCTATGTCGGTGGCAGGTCGGATGGGAATGCTCTGCTGTCCATTGCGCAAAACGACCTGGATAAAGGAGGTAGCAGTAGGTTCGGGCCCAAGTAAGCACGAACGGAAGATAGGATGTCGAGCAATAACGTCCCTAATCGCTGATTTGACCTGCTCGAGGGTTGCATCGAAAATTTCCCACGTGAACGCAACGTGGTAAAATGCTGGCTGTTTGGCTTGAACCAGCAAGATGCCCCGCTGGACTGGGGCACATGGATAGACGTCCTCAACCTCTCCCACAGGGATATCAGCCTCAGACAATAATTCATGCAGAAAGGGATAGGATGCGTGCGGTGTTGCTTCGGATTTACCAGCGATTGTCCCTGAGCACGGCGCAATCCCGGTAGTCGTCTTGCCCTCTAATTGTATGACGGATTCATTCTTCAGAATCACCGCGTGTTTGGCAATTGCTGCAATGGTTTTGTATTGGAAGATGTCTGCGAGACTGTGCTCCAACTGCTGGGTACGGCCCTGCACAACGACCTGCATCCCGGTAATCGAGTCTCCACCCAGACGGAAGAAGTTGTCGTCGACGCCGACCCGCTCTACGGGAATTTTGAGTACCTGGGCCCAGATCTCCTGGAGCAGTAGCTCCTCGCTCGTGGATGGTAACCGGGTGGGTGCGACAGCCGGGTGGTATTGGCCCAGCTGGTCCAATGAATACGATTCAACTTGGCGTCGCAGCAACGGTCGGTCGATCTTGCCACTTGCCATTCGCGGCATGTATTGTAGAGGCACGAATATCGAGGGTACCATGAAATATGGAAGATTCTGCTGCAAGCGCAATTCTGCTTGCGCCGCGCGGTGGGCAAAGCCTTCGTCCGGGGTCATCCAAGGAGCTTGACTGCAGCCATCTTGATTCCCCTTCGCCCCTTGCCCAGCGATAAATGCCGCGAGACACATCCGGTCTGGATCCCCCAGAGGAGCCACGATATCGACGGCCACTTCTCCGGGTTCTGGAACCCAACACCCGCGCAATTGAGTCTCGACCTCTCCCGGTTCCAGACGCTGACCGCGGAGTTTGATCTGATTATTCGCCCGGCCGACAAAGCGTAAGGAGCCATCCTCGTTGTAGTGGACTAGGTCTCCCGTCTTGTAGATACGGTGGGAACGTGGGAGCGCCCTGATCCAAGCTGGCGCTTCAATGAAGGATTTCGCCGTCTGCTCTGGGTTGTTCAGGTATCCTCGTGCGACAGGAGGACCCTCCAGCAAGAGTTCTCCCACCGCACCGACTGGCATCAGGCGATGATAGTCACGCGGATCCACGATCCAAGCAACGGCAGCTCGTGGGCGGCCAATATCGCGCACATGAATGCCGCTTTGATAGGACTGGAAAGAGATTCCGACAGAGCATTCAGTGGGTCCGTATCCGTTGATGAGATGCACTCGGTCCGACCAGTAGGCAAAGTCGGCGGCCCGCATGCCCTCGCCCATCAGCGACATGACCTTCAATGATGGGATGTCCTCATGACGGAACAATCGAGCGACAGAAGGAGTCAGCAGCGCCATAGTAACTTGGGCGTCATTTGCAGCCCGCGCGAGGGCATTCTGCCGGTCATTCTCAGATAGAACACAGACACACCCTCCTACCATCAAGGTTCCGAAAGTCTCTCCGATACAAGCGTCGAACGAATACGATGCAAACTGTAACATTCTGGTGCTGCGATCGATCAGAGAACGGGCACTAAACTCCTTGGCTGCAGTACAGTAAGATCCGTGTTCAATAAGGGTGCCTTTGGGGGTCCCCGTGGAGCCCGAAGTAAAGACAGCATACGCAATATCCGTGGATTGGACCCGAGGGAGCCGTTGCAAATCCACATCATGGTTCCAGATTTGTGTTTCTTGATCTCCTACAACTAAGACTGGTGCGATATTCTGTCCCAAATTGTGAGTAAGCTCGGTGCATACGACCAGGTTGCATGCAGCCTCCCTCGCGATTGTCGACAGTCGCTGAAGGGGTTGCCCAGGGTCCATCAGGACAAATGCGGCCGCCGCTTTGTTGACCCCCAGCATTGCTATCGTCGTCCACTTGCTTTTTTCACAGAGAATAGCAATGAAGTTACCAGGCTGAACACCATGATCGAGAAGCTCCCATGCAACCTGGTTCGAACGATGCTCCAGCTCGGCATATGTGAATTCCCCATCCCAGGAGAATATCGCAGGAGCGGATGGGGTTTCCCCAGCTTGCCGTCGAACCACCCCATGAATCGTCTCCTGTGAGGGTTCTGGCACTTCCGCATTCCAGGTATAAATCTGGTCGAGGTCTGCATGACTCAAGCGCGGCACATCGCTCAAGCGCTGGTACGGCTCCTGGACCACACTCTGTAGAACGGTGTCCAAATGTTGGAGGAGCCGCTGAACTCGCGCATGACCCAGGACCCGCGTGTCAAAGTTCGCGATGATGGTCACTTGGCTCTCGTCTTCAGAAAGATGACACTCGAGGGCGAGAGCATAAGATGCGAACCCCCCGAGTGCACTAGAACCATCTTGGACGGTCTCGGAAATGTTGCTAGGTGCTCTCCACGCTGGTTGAATCACTAGGTGATTCTGGAACATACAAGCAACCTCGGCCTCGGGTCCCATGCGGCGGATATTTTGGAGTCCTGCTTGCTCATAGGGGGCCATCTGAATGAACTGCTCCTGGACTTGCGTCAAAGCCTCGACGATCGACTGTTGTGGGTTGAGCTGTATTCTCTGTGGAACTGTGGCGATGACGGGCCCAACAATTTGCTCAATGGCATCATGATCCATCTGAGCGCCACGTCCATTGAGAGTCTCACCAAACACAACATCATCGACAGCAGTATTGTGCGCGAGGACCAGCGCCCAGGATAAACGAATATGGTTCGATATTGTGTAACTCCGGGCTATCCGCGGTGGGATGCTTATTTGATATCGCAGCTCGGCGTCAGTGGCGGGAGTAAAGTCAGGGCCTGGAAGCGGTGGAAATATTTGTGCTTCGAACTGGCGGAAACGGGCCTTCCAGTAGGCTTCAAACTCAGAGGACCGCTGTTGGATGTACTGAATGAATGGACTGAAAAGACTTCGTGGCGGGGCAGTGCCACCCAGATAAAGAGATTGCAGCTGTTCCAGGAGCAACTGAACCGACCACCGATCACATATCGAATGATGAAGAGTTAGCACGAAGATATGACCATTGGGTTCGTGCAAAATACACCCATACACCAGCCGTGTCCCCAGAGTCATGGGCACTTGATCTATCTGAGCAAGATAGCTCTCGCGGTCTTCGGCATTGTCCCACGGAAACGACTCGCGAATCACTACTTGCAATAATTCCTGGGAGGGGGTTGTAACCAGCCGGGTTCGTAAGATATCATTCCTCTCCACCACGGTCTCCCAGGCTTCTTGTAACGCATCAATCTGGATATTTGGCTTCAGGTGGCAGAGGATTCTGGCGCGATAGGATAAGGGGCGCTTTTCCGCTAGAGCCATGAGCCCTTCCTGCAAGGGCGTACAGGGATAGACATCAAGAATGTCAGAGACTGGCAAGTTCAACTGGACGGCCACGACTTGCTGTATATCAGCTGCGGGTTTTTGGGTTTCCAGAAGCGCAAAGGGCTTTTTGGCTGAAGGATCGGACTTGATGCTCTGACCAACTACGGAGGCAAGGTCGATTAAAATAGGATGTTCGAATATATCTGCTACCGTCATTTTCAATGACTGGCGCTTTGCGGCGGCAACCAGCTTGACTGCAATCATGGAGTTGCCCCCCAGATGGAAGAAATCATCCCGCATCCCTACGTCGTCTCCATCAACATGGAGAGCATCGCACACCAGGGAATGAATGACCCGTTCCATATTCGTCTGGGGCATTTGATTCCGGGCAATCAAGCCGGCCAGCCGCCGTAGCTCATCATACGGCATGGCGCTCAATTGTCGCTGTAAGCTGCGACGATCAGCCTTACCAGTAGGTAACCTGGGCAGATCAGCTAGAACGAGGAGCAGCTGTGGCACTGCATAGTTAGGCAGTTGCTGTCCAAGCTGTTGCCGGACGTCGTTTAGTCCACATAAAATCTGGCTATTGACCTCCAGAAACTCCACCCCTCGACCAGGAACTTTAGCTCTTGGCACCAAAATTACGGCCACTAACGTCTTCCGGTCTACATGACCAGCTGGCTCAATTACTGTGGCGATGATTCGCTCTGCCTCGGATAGAAGCTCAGCCTCACGGAGTAACCGCGCAAGTTCACACTCGACATCCTCCAACTCTAAACGCTGACCGCGAAGCTTGACTTGTGTGCCTATCCGTCCCACGAGGCTGAGAGATCCGTCTTCGTTGTACCGCACAAGATCGCCAGTTTTGTAAAGTAAACTGGAGTTGGCGGAGGTACTTGCTCGCCAGCTGGGAGCTCCAATGAATGCAGCGTCGGTACGTTCCGGATTTCCAAGGTATTCCTCCGCCAAAGATGGGCCTTCAATGATCAGCTCCCCAATAGCGCCAATTGGAGCCAGATAATTATGGTTGTCGGGGTCTGTGAGCCATACGCGCGAATTGCTCGGGACACCGATGGTTTTCCGAGCTTGTTGCGAGGTAATCTGCTGAGTGACCAATGTGACACCAGCCATTTCCGTGGTACCGTACACTTGGAAAAGCGAGACCTTTGACATCCATTTCAGGAGAAGATGTTCGCTGGGAGGCTCTCCGCCAAGGAAGAGGTATTCAAGGGTTGGGAGATGCTGCGGATGCAAAGATCCGGCCATAGTAGGGGTGAGCAGGGCCCAGTTGACCCTCAGCCGATTCATTGCGGATGAAAGAGCGTTCATTCTCTCTTGGTCTGAGGGTATGCAGACCGTACCTCCGGCGCTCAGGGTACAGAATATCTCTATAAATGTGATTCCGAAACCGAATTTTGCGAACTGCAGCACACGGCTTTTCGGGGTGAGGTGCAGTGCTGGCAGTTGGTGGACAAGCGCAGCAAGCGCAGAGTTGGAGCCTAGACAGCCCTTTGGTAATCCTGTGCTTCCTGATGTAAAGAAACAGTATGCTGGAGCTTTGGGATCACAGGGGAATGTTCTGGGGGGGTTGTCGGATGGTAAGTCATCCACAGTTGCGGCCGAGATCACAACGGTCTCACTCACTAGCCCAGAGAATAAGTGCTCGTACTCCGGCGACGTGATTGCGATTTTTGGTCGACAAATGGCGGCCATGGCCTGTCTTCTATCGACTGGCTGATCTGGGTCACAGGGAACAAAGCATCCACCGGACTTGTTGATGGCGAGCATTGCCATAATAGCCCATCGCGTTTTTGTGACACATAGCATCACCATAACTCCTTTTCCCACACCATTTTTATCCTGCAGATAGACTGCTAGACGGGACGACCATCTATCTAGTTCGCTATACGTGTGTGTTCCGTCCACATCATCAACTGCTGACGCCGTTGGTTGGCGAGAAGCAAAGTCCTCCACTATCTTAAACATGGTCGGCTGTGTGGCCTCCTTCAAAGTATGGTTTTGCCACGAAAGAATCTGCTGCTTTTGGATCGGACAGCATGAAAAGGTATGAGCTATTGGTCGACTCGCGTTATCTAGGATGAACCGTATTGTATCGGAGATGGCATTTGTCAAATATCCGGCGTAGAAGCGTGACAAGGACCGACGACGGTACGCCAACTTCAGGATGGGCTGTAAACCGCCCAGTTGGACAACTAGATTGACATTGTATAGCTATTCTCACTGTCAGTGACAATGGCGAGCGAGGGAGTTTGGCCTTTTTACCTTGGATTCATCAGGGCTTCCCTCTTGAACCAGAACACCAGTATTGAAGATGTCAGGCTCGTCGAAGAAGGCAGACACCTCCCATGATTGACCATTCAACAAGGAGCTTGCTGTGGCATCGGGGTCGACTTTCACACTACATACACGTCTTTCCAGCTTTCCAGGTTCGTTCCTAGCTCGGTCCTCTATATCGATCCCAAATCGAATCACATCGGCGATGACGAACCGCGAAAGCACAATTGCCCAAGCCGCCGATAGACTCCACTGGAGTTCATGGGTTGCATTGTTCAAGGCGCGGATAATACATGGGTCGAATTCCGATATTTCAATGCTATTATCTGTTGGGTTTCCATTGCCAATGTCTGGAAACAGGCAGACATATTCACTCAGTCGCGCTTTATCCAGGCATTTGGAGCCTGTCTCTATCTCGGGCTTGATAGAATCCATTATGAGAGCAATGGCCCCTTTGAGTACGGAGATATTGACCGGCCGAGGCACATATTTAACCCTATGGCGAATATGAGCCATGGTTAGGGTTTTGGGGCAACATTCGTCTGCAAGTAGCGGTCAGCGGGGAATGAAAATATTTCATCGGAATTAGCCACGATTCCTTGCATTGATACGATGAGATGCATAACCTGCATGCACGCAGTACAGATGGTGGCGTTCAATGGAGGTTGATCTGGTCGATTCTTTTTTAACCTCCACTTCGATGTGATTTGTATGAAGGGTTTACACTCATGCAAACAGCGGTGTGAAAATGATATCTTGCATGAAAAAAAAAAAAATGAAAAAAGAAAGAGAAAGAACCAAAGAAACAAAGAGCCAGGGTCCAGGTTTACCAAATCCAGTGGCATTCCTCAGTGTCTGGGAGAGTTTTGAACCCTCTGAAATCCACTAACCATCTACTCGTCTATAGGCGAGTCAAGACCTATTGGAACTTCCTACATCACTTCTTTTTACTTACATATTCAAAATTAGCTGCGATGGCCCACAACAATTCCCAGGCTGAACAGCTGGGTGCACGCATATCTGAAAGTATTCGCAGGTACAGCGAGAAATTACAAGCCGGGGAGACACCAGAGGAAGAGATCCTGCGGATCTCATCGGCCTGTAGAGAGCTCGATGTATTGGTTACTCCCCCGGAGTCTTGGACAAATCAAATCGCAATGGCCTACAATAGTACCGTTTCTATGTGCCTGCTTCTGGACTTGAACATCTTCCAACTTCTTTCTGAAAAAGACGAACCAACTGCGCTAGACACGTTGGTAGAGCGTTCTGGATCTTCTCGGTCTCTCTTGAGTACAAGCTCCCTCGTCCCGTCGAAATAAACCGGACTGCTAACTATCTATGCAGGGTGTGCCCTGAAAGAATGTGTGGCGCGCTGTATTCTTGATGAGCCTTCACCCGAAGTGTATAAACTCAACAGCAGATCCGCCTGCTTGTTAAATGAAAACGGGGCAGCTTGGATACACTACCTGTAAGTGGTGTTGTGTTCACTTGACACAGGAGAGGAATCTGCTGATCACCGAAAACCCCATCTTTGGATCTACAGCTGTGATGTCGGCCTTTTCACTGGGGCGCACTTGAGTCGATATATCACCGAGAACGATGGGCAGATCCCGAGCCATCGACACCAAACGGCCTTCCAGATGGCATATCAAAGTACGACGGAGACCTTCACGCCATGTTGAGACTCACTGACATGTCTTAGCGGACAAGCAGTTCTATCCATTCTTCCGATCATGCGACCGAAAACGAGCGGAACGCTTCGACAAAGCAATGCAATGGAGCTCTCGTGGTTCAGCCGCAACGCCCGTTGAGAACATTTTTGACTTCAGCCAACTCAAATCGGATGCAGTCGTGGTTGATGTAGGAGGTGGAAGTGGACACCATGCCATCCGCATCGCTAGGCAAAATCCGCATCTTTCTTTCATAGTTCAAGATCTCGGAGTAGCTCCGCCACTGGACGAGGACAGCGAGACGCCGCGAAGAGTTCAATGGCAACAGCATGACTTTTACAACGAGCAGCCAGTCAAAGGAGCAGACCTCTACTTTCTGGGTTGTATCTTGATGGACAATACTTTGGGGTGAGAGAACCTTCAGCCCTTCCATTTACAGCTTGTTCTAACGAGGACCAAAGGGACTGCTGTAAGATTCTGGGACATCTTGCCAATGCAATGACTCCTAAAAAGTCTATTCTCTTGATTGACGATGCTCTCGACAGCGGTGAGGATTACAATTCATTAGCCGGTGCTTTGAACATGCACCTATTGGCATGTTTCGGGACCCTGTCGAGAACAATGGAGGAATGGGAGAAGCTGTTCTCGGAGATTTCCTGTGGCCTTTCCATCGTCAACCGCTGGACCGTTAACCCAGGCCGGGTAACCTTTGCAGTAAAGAGGACATCCTGATCATCTTGCGTTCGGATCTGCGTTTTGAGGTTCTACGTCGAGATCTGTAGATGCTGCCAGTTATTCCAGACAATACTTTCTCGGAGCTCTTGTGTTTTGCTTTCTACTCGCGTACAGCGACTACACAACGCTGATCTCGACATGTCTATCATTCGGTTTTTCTGAATACTTCAACGTCATGCGGAACACCATTCCATGCACTTCACAGCATTAGATTGTAGTGAGGGACAAACTATCCTATTAATTTTCCACGTACGGAGTACTTCCTAGCTGGCCAGCACGTTTGACCGCTACATCTCCGGCAGCTTCCCTGTCCACCAAGGTTAAAGCGCACTGTTATTGCATATACGAGTCCGATTGCAATGCAGGCGGTTTGTATCGATCATATACATCAATGTGGAAGGGATCACAACCTAGCGGTCAGCCAGGTACATTATCTGGGGCATTCTACGTGAATGTTCCACTCGTGCATTCCCTTTCAATAGGGGCCAATCGTTAAAGAATCCTTGCTTCCAAAGACCGTGCGTGTGATATCTTACATATCATGCAAAGGTGGGCTCATGCATGATCGACGCAGATCCCTTAGCTGCAAGAACAACAAATAGGAATACTTCGATCGCCCACTGAAGAAAGACTATTGTTACATGTCAGAGATCGAAGATCCCGAAGGTGTCAGGCATCGTCAGAGCTTTCGTGGCATGTACTGGCTTTGGTCTTGTCCCTCGCATCTTTCAAAAAGTGTACGAAATCCGTTCCACCCGTTCCTTTCAGCCCTTCAACACAGAGCGTGCCGTTCTTCTTCGCAGCTGGTACGATGATATACCGGGACGCCATGATCAGATGTTTCTGCCTGATTATGGCCAGGTTTGTAATCGCTCGGTCATACGAATGCCTGATATTTGAGCTGGGATCGTGACCCAGGACAAACGATCGAATATTACAGATTCGGGCCATGAGCTCGAGAAACTCGCGGTGTGGCCCTGGCATGTAGCGTTGCATTTCCTAGGGAAAGTTCAGGTTAGAGTGCCCACGGTATGGCTTTTAGATGACCCACCTTGTGAAAGGATCCCTTGGGGTTCCCGCCCATTGCAGCAGACTGGTCAATGCCGAGAACTATGTCAAAGAGCTGGATCAGAGAGCTCTGAGCATTGCTTCCTCCGGGATACTGGTGCCATTCGCCAGTCCCATCTTCTCCTTCGTAGAACACCCCTTGAGATAGACCACTTTCTTGCACAGTGGGACTGCCCTTCAGGAACCTGCGAAAATGATGATAGAACACCGAGGGGGAGCATTGATCATAGAGTCTATCGAGTGTGCTGCCAATTTGCTCTAGACAAGTCGCCAGGTTTTCGAGAAAGTCTGTCACTGCCACGCTGCGTCTGTCCCGCGCTGCCTCCATAGCATGGAGCATGGGGACGATCATGCATCCTCCTATGGATTCAATGGCCGCCGAGACACCGAAGAACCACTCCTCATCCTTGGTCCCGGTGAAGGAGTTGATGGATTTCAGATTCTCCAGGTCATACGGGCGGTGGTCCTCGTGAGAAACAGGTGAGATATTCCAGAGACAGAAGCCCGCAAACGTCGCGCAGGGACTGATCTGGAGATGTTGCGAGACGTCGAGAAGCGGAACTGCAAGAGATCTCGGAAGTTTCTGCGCTCATGTCAGAGACCGTGTCTGTAGTACATTTGCACTCTTTCCATATCGTACGTTACACGGTTGATGGTCTCCCCAGATATAGATTTGCGACAGAAAGGTCAGCACCACATATGCCCTGCGCCACTCGGGCTCGGTGACAAGTCTGGCTGTTGCCAGAACCGGCATGTTAGTGATATCTTCTCGGATCCGGGCATCGCCAGACTGCAATGGCAGTCGGCTCATCATCTCCTCCCAGATCTCATAGTATGGATCTTGCAGCTGTTTCAATGGTGGCTGTTGTGGCAGAAATCCGAATTGCGGCGATATCTGGTAATCCTCCAGGGTGATTCTTTGCAAACCTGGCATCTTTCCTGTGATTGTATGAGATTCTGTCCGCAATGATGTCCGGAATAGTGGTGTTGGGGGCTTTTGTATAGATCTTCATCTCTTTAAGTAGGACCGCCAAGCCTGGGATGAATCCCTTACTGTCTATAGCTCAAGAGAACTTACTCTCCATGCCTCGACATCGAGCTTCTTTTTGTCCCTTTCCTTCTTGGGTCGGCTAACAACGATCTCAGAGCTCGATACCGTTCAGTTCATACTTGCGGGAGTCAGAGAGTCAACCTTGAAGGATTTCTGATGTCGGTGAATGCTGATATCCGTCAGTCATGTTGTGAATTCCTATTCCTCTTGTTACAAAGCCTTGACCGCTTGGCATCGAGGCGTTGGATTGAATTTTTCATTCAAATGCTAATTGCATCGGCTGGGACCATTCGAGTTACCAGCCTGTCAACATATCACATTGATCTTGCACTTGAAGACGAGCTGAGTGATATCTTCAGCCCAGGTCTCCAGAGGATCCACCAGACCCCAGCATGGACCTGATCAATCCATCTACAATCGTTCCTGTTACGGGAAATGATCTGTCCTCTTCTCTGCTTCGCTGTGGGGAAACTACGGTATACATGCAGGATATCCATTACATTCCGTAGTACGGAGTACACAGTACTTTGTTGATTAACGCTGGACTTACTCCGTACCGATCCATTTCCACAGGGAAGAATCTTTTCATTACACGACGATCGAGCTAGACCAACGAAATCACCTCGAACAATTGCCCGAAAAGGAGAGATGGAGAATTCCAAAGCGTGCACTAAAAAAAGCCACATTCCAGTGACACGTTCCATGCGAGTTCATCCAAACACCAGCGCTCTCACCTCAATACTTTCCCTGGGCTTAGCCCCCGGCGGAGATCGTGGATCGGCGAAAGCCGAGTGTGGAACCTGGAAGGGCACATCATGCTTGGAATCGCTGCATTTCAGAAGCAAGGAGTCCTCGTTCTCCATTCCGGACCAATACATCCACTTCTGTCCCGGATTGTACCGCACCCCCACCGTTTCGCTGGTGTACGAGGCCAGCCGCAGTTCAATTGGAAAACAATCGGACGCGTCCACCGAGTTCCCACTGGCAAAGGCAAGCGGCGAAGACTCCACCGGCCCGTTCAGCGGTTTCCAGACGTTGATGATTCGATAGCGACCGCCCAGCAAGGCGGCGGCGTCTGTTGGGTCGGGAATGTGGGATCGCACGTAGGCCGCGCTTGCTTGGGCGGTTTGGTCGGCATGTACGGCTAGCAGTGGCTTGCAGTGGGTTGGGCTGTTGTGTCGATCCATACGGACCGCATGGTGGAAGATGACGACCCGGTGGGCGCCTTCGACGTGGTCGAGGAGGAGCTGTTCTACTTTTGGGTAGAAGGTGGCTTTGATTTGGTCGTCGGATAGGAAGATCTCGTCGGGGATTCCGGATAACGCACCGGGGAGACATTGGAAGGCGTGGTCGTCGAGATTATACTGGCTTTCTTGACCTCGGATATCCGTCAGAGTCACTTGGATGACTGGTCGGTGGTAGTTCGCCGCCGGTTCCCCTGCGGGAGGCTCTTCGGCGTACTGGATGGGTTGGCCTCCATCTGTCGGGGGCTCGAAGAAGTTCAATTCCACCTCGACAGGACCCCGTGGGATGTTGCTGGTGCTGGCTGTCATGGTGCTGGTGATGGTCATGACGGGTGGTGATGTGATCTGCTTGCATGGATGGCTTTTTAATTCACTAGTTGGTTCTGTGATCAATCGCCAAGCAACCCTCAAGGCCTCAGCCCCATTCCTTGTTTGCTTTTGCTTTCGATACATCACAAATCATGAAGCGGTCTATTGGAGATCCACTGGGAGGACGATCAGCTGCAGGTCTTGTCACGTAGCAATGCAGTGCATCATTCATGTGTCATTCATTGGACATTCGATGAATCTCATCTCCGCTACAATCTACGGATAGACCCTAGAATAGTAATCTTCGCTTTAGCCCCGTCATGGCCCTGAAGATTCCAGCCAGTCCTGCACCATCTGTGGATAGTCCGGCGTAAACACCCATTCCAGATCCAGATACTCCGTCATCGAGCACGTCGTGTATGTTTTTTCCACCGACGACGTGTTGATCATCCGCCGTCGGTTCATCTCCTCCGCAAATCCCAGCAATTGATCAATCCGCTCTTGCCGTCCCCGGCTCCATTTCCTCAACGCAGGCCCCGACGGAGCTCCTCCGCCGCGACCCCGAACGAGAGCGTACGTCCACACATCCTCAAAGACCTGGTTGGCACCCTGCCCCGACGACGGCGGAATCGCATGCGCCGCATCCCCCAGAATCGTCACCCGACCCCGATCAGAAGCCCAACCGTCCAACCGCGGCACCACGTAGAACGGCCAGACATTAAGTCGATCCGACCGGATATGAGCCACCGTGGAGCGAATAACCGGCGGAAACCCCTCGGCCCCGTCACTCAGAAAGTCAATACACCACCGCGTATCCGCAATCAACGCATCCCACCCGTCCCGATCCAGTTCCACCGACCGCGCCTGTCGCCCCAGCATCACCTCCGACGCATCCGGATGCTGCGACCCGATGATATACCCGGGGTGCGTCGGGCTCATGATAATCGCCGGTAGATGGTACCCGCGCGGAATATCCACCAGGCAACTCGGCACCGTCGCCGCGACGGCCACGATGCCGAGAAACCGCGGCTTCACCTGCGGATACAGATACTGGCGCACGCGCGAATGGATGCCGTCCGCGCCCACGACCGATCCCGCGCGACCCGTGCTCCCGTCGCTGAACTCCCAGGTGACCTGGCTCTCGGTCTCGGCGCAGATCCGCAAGAACTTCTTCCCGTAGTGCACGGGGATGTGATTCTCGGATAGACGGCGGAGTAGCTCGCGGATGATGATGTGGCGGTAGATGCGTAGCGCTTTGTAGCCGTATTTCTCTTCGTTGCCGATCTCGTAGGCGTCGATGATTTGGTCGTCTTGCGTGCGGAAGACTACCGTTTCGCATTCGTAGCCTTCGTGCTTGATGCTCGGGTAGATGGCTAGCGTGTCGAGGATTTGTAGCGCGTTGGGTGACAGCACTATTGCGCCGCCGATGTCTTCGGGTGCTGATCTGCCTTCGTAGACGGTGCAGGGGATGGATTGGCTGTGTAGGGCGAGTGCGAGGGTCAGACCGGAGAGGCCGGCGCCTATGATGGCGACGTCTTCGATGGTGGTCATGGCTGGAGACGATGGGGGAGAGATATCTACTGATTGGAGATGGAGATAGAGGGGATCCGGGCTGGGTTTTCTTAAAGCGTTGCGGATACGAAACTGCGGTCTGTCTGTCGATGCTTTCCGCGAGTCTCCTTGCATGGATGCGGCATTATGACCAGTCCAAAGTGTCGGGGATGCGCGGGTGGATTGGTGAAGACGGCATATTCCCAGCGCCCATCTTGGCTGCACAGCTCAATGCACCCTGGACCGCGTAATGGCATCTCTCGTGCGTTAGAATGAGGCGAATTTGAATCCCAGGGAGAACAAAGGATCGTTGAGTGGTCGGGAAATGCCATTATCATTGGATGTTTAATTGGCCTACATAGACATTGCGAATCAGGTACTGGGAAAATGCCAGAACTCGTGTGATGATTGTCAACACGGAGACCCCCATGGCTACGCATCCTCTACGTGAGTGTTTCCTTGGTATATCTTGCATATAAATCCGGATACCACTTCTGACCCACGTCTGGATGGCTGATGATGCGGTTACGCAGATACGCCTCACCAAACTGGTTCTTCTTAGCCACCACTCCGCACTCGCGACGGGACCGCACTTACACAGGAGTACAGAGGCGACAGAAACTCGCTCGGCACGTCGACCGCACGCTTCTTCCGATCATCTGACGCAGGGATACGCTGCACAATATGCACGGCGGACTCGCGAAGCTGATCGAGCGTGAGGTCCATGCGCACGCTCAGGAAAAACGGGATGCTGTACCGCGTCTTCGTCGTCGGAGCCTACGGACATGGTCAACGGGGTGGACACGGACATGGGAGCGATCCCCGGGCGAAACAGACAATGACACGATGCGTCGTCGCAGTACAGATGCCCCCCGTGATCGCTTCAAATCCCTGTTGGATATTCACGACCAGACTTCCCTCGATGGGCGGGGCATCGATCCACTCGCCGTTCTTGTTGAGGACTTGCAGGCCGCCGGTGTCGTCTTGCGAGAGAAAGGTGAACAGCCCCGTCGAGTCCTTGTGTGGACCGACCCCCTGTGAATCGGGCGGGGACTGGGGATACTTGACGAACTTCAGACGGTCCATTTTGCCCCTGAACGACTCCAAGGTTGTCGGTGGCAGGGAGAGACATTCCGACACGGACCGCAGGAACGCCTGCGAGAGCGTCGCGGACTCTGCGAGGTATTCTTCCACGAGCGCTTGGGCGCCGGGATAGTCCGGGTACTGCGGCGTTAGAGTGTTTTGCGTGTCTGACATCGTAGCCAATGACTTACTTGGCTCTCGCCCTCCAGCCGTTGCCAAAAGGGATCGCTCTCCGTCCAGGGTTTCATCCCCGGCGTTCCGAAGTCGAATTGCTATCGGGTCTGGTTATCGGTCTGGATAGAGATGTCGGGGGAGAAACTGCCCACCTCGCGCAGATCCGTTCGGGATGCCGTGGTTTCCGCACCCAGACGCGTGTATCCGACGAATGCCGGCGAGTTGATCATATTACATCGTTCTTTGACTTCCGTGGGCAGCGCGAACAGCTCGGGGAGTTTCTCATGCGTTCTTTTCACGAGAGACTGTCCAGCGTCAGTCACCCTGACCAACAAGAAATCACCGGAACCCCGCGTACCTCCCGTCCGTGGTTGATCAGGTACAGGAAGCCCACCTGGAAGATGGCCTCACGCAATTGCTCCAAGGCCTGCGGTTTAGTCAGTGGATCTTGCAGACGACGAAAGTCCACGATGGGAATGGATGAAAAGGTCTCCATAGTCGGTTAGAGTAGGATTTTCCCAAGGAACGTTAATTTCGACCCTGGGCCGAGATTCATCCTATAAATATGATCTTGTCTGGCGCCGATCATCCTTCGTGGGGAGATTTTGAAGCCAAGACTTGAAGTCCGAGTCATTGAAATCCCCCGAGGTTTTCCCTTCCTTCCTGCCCTGAATCGCAGTCTGCACTTCCCCGGACTATGACGAGTAATGAGGATATTGAATTCCATCTGCCAAGCACTGGGGAACGATCAGGAATGCATTCAGGACATTCTTGGCTTTATCTTCTGAAACATCATATCAAATGACTCCCCCGGGTGTCAACGCAACTGGCAGAGAAAGCCCTAGTTGCCCGCCTCGCGCAGGCGACGATCTCGTCACCACCGTTGACCAGACTGATTCGGTGATCCAAGTCCAAACTGGCCATGTCCCCAATGGGGAATCTTATCTCAGTCCAGCGGTGATATCGATCATTTCCCCGTTCTTGCCTGGATAAGGGATGGATCGTGGACGATCTCCGCAACCCCGTTCGGAGTTCCACGTATAGCCAGTAGTAACACGGCCCTAATTCGACTATATAAGGTCGGTTCATCTCCACGTTCTGTACTGGCATCATTCTTTCTTCACTCATCAGCAGCACCGTTCCATTCACTGTGCCATTATCTTTTCTTCTTTCTTGAATCATCCAAACCGTCTTCACAATGGTGAACATGAAGTTTTCCCTTGCGCTGGTCGCATGTCTGGCCGGACAGGCTCTGGCCAGCCCAACTGCCACAAAGTCCATGGGCAAGCGTGCCACAGTTTCCGACGTCAGTTCCGGGACAACATCCCCCTCCAGCCTCAGGTCCCTATCTAACCCATCATCCAGGCGGCCCACGGCTATGCTAGCCAGAACGGTGGCACCAACGGAGGTGCCGGGGGCACCACGACCACCGTCTCCTCCTACGCTCAGTTCACAGCGGCCGTCTTCAGCGACGACGCGAAGATCGTCTACATCGACGGCCCGATCTCGCAGCAAGCAAAGCAGGTAAGGGTGGGCAGCAACACCAGCATCATCGGAAAGAACGCCAACGCCGTCCTCGAAGGATTCGGCCTGTACGTCCCAGCAATCCCTCCCCACAACTCACACAGGCCCTTCTAACCCCCGCAACCAGTCTCGTCAAGGAAAAGAAGAACATCATCATCCGGAACCTGGGCATCAAAAACCTGCTGGCCGCAAACGGCGACGCCATCGGAGTCCGTACGTACACACACACACACACACACACATACAAACCTCACTCCCAAGCCCTAACTCACCAGCCTGGCAATTAACATCTCCCAGAATACTCCACCAACATATGGATCGACCACTGCGACGTGTCCTCCGACCGCGACCACGACAAAGACTACTACGACGGACTAATTGACGTAAGTCCGGTGTGAAATCCCCCAAGAAATCAATCCCCCTACTAACGAACAATACCAGTTCAGCCACGCCTCCGACTTTATCACCGTGTCCAACACCTTCATCCATGACCACTGGAAGACCATGCTGTTCGGTCACTCCGACAACAACGCCGAAGAAGATACCGGCTTCCTTCACGTTACGCTGAACAACAATTATCTGCGGAATCTGAACTCGCGCAATCCGTCCTTCCGCTTCGGCACCGGCCACCTCTACAACAACTACTACCAGGACGTCGACGACGGCATCAACACCCGCCTGGGCGCCCAGTTGCTCGTCGAGGGGAACATGTTCGAGGGCGAAACTAAGCCCCTCTACGCCACGGACGGTGGATTCGCCGTGGCTAAGGATAATGACTTCGGCGTTGGTGTGAACTCCGCGCCCCAGGGGACGCTGACCAGTGTGCCGTATCAGTATGAGTTGCTGGCGGTGTCGGCGGTTAAGGAGGCTGTTTCTGGTGTTGCTGGACAGACTCTGACGTTCTAGGAGGAGCAGTAGTTCAATCTTGAGAATGGAATGTGAGATATTGACCGGTTCTCGTCGTCATGGGACATAAACCAGAGTAAAGTGCATAGCACCCGTAGTACATAAAAAGAAATCTATCGAGGTAATATTGAGCCATATTTATACAGTAGGAACCGCAGCAATAAGCATCATATCTCATTAGTAACAATAACCCGATACCCAAGACTCCCGAGATGCAACCCATCTAACCCGACCCAGTCTAACTGACCCAAGCAACTCAACCCGAAGAGAAAACCAAACTCCCATCTATGAACAATCCGAGTTCCCATAAGAATACAACGATCCCCCCTCGGCCGGCATGGGGATGGTGATCTGCGTGGCATCAAACTCCCACGCCGCCTCTCTCTCCTCGCGATGATTACGGATATACAGCGGCAACGTCCATTCCTTGAGGCGACCTTCCAGGTATCCCATATCGCGATTCTTCTCCCACATGCGACGGGAGGCCTTGAACGCAGAATTGACCGTTTTGCGACGCAGGTCTTCATAGGCCTTGAAAGCGACCGGCAAGGGCTCGTGACGATGCTTAGCCAAGATCCGGGAGAAAAGAATGGAGTCGTCGAGGGCGTACGCGGCCGATTCATCACGGGGAGGCATCTATTTCTGCGTTAATGGGGGAAGTTTAACCACACGAAGGGGACTGGAGGACGTACCGCGTGGGCCGCATCACCGAGGAGTAAGGCCCGATCTGTATGCCAGCGGGCTCCCGGCCGGACCTGGTAGACGGGGTAGAGCATCCAATCGGCGGGTTTACTGGTCATCTCGCGGATGCAGGGAATAGCGGATTTGCCGAAGCGGGATTGCATTTCCTCCTGGAGGGAGTTCTTGATTCGGTGTTGCGTGACCCAATCTTGGCCGTTCTCGATCTTGCAGTGGGGTAAATTAGATTCGGGGAATTGGACGATGGCGGCGAGGAAGATCTGGTCGTGTTCGCGATCACAGTAGCTGGCGAGGAGCGAGCCGTGGCGGGAGATGTTCATGGAGGTGGAGTGGAAGTGGATGGGGGATTGGATGCTCCGGGTATCGATGACGGTCTGGAGGAAGGAGATGCCCGTGTATTCGGAGGGGTGCTCGGGCGATACCCAGCGGGAGCGCGTGGCGGAATGGACGCCATCGCAGCCCAGGACCAGGTCGCCGGTGGCGGAGGTACCGTCGTGGAAATGGAGGAGGGCGTGGTCTTCGGTTTCTTCGCCGCGGATGAGTTTCTTGCCGAAGACGATGCGGATGTTTTTGGTCCGTTCCACGACGGCGATCATGGCGACGGAGAGGATGATTCGCATCACGCGCCGGCCTTTGTATCCGCCGAAGCCGTTGCCATGGTGGTCAGTGAAGTCGATGCTGCCGAGTTGGCGGCCGGAGCGGCTGGAGAAGAGCTCGATGGCTTCGACGTCCGTGCCACCCTCGGTGCCCATTTTGTCGAGTTCGGCAAGGACGCCGAGGCGGTCTAGGTGGCGTTGAGCGACAGGGGTCAGGTTTATGGCGCCACCGGAGGTGGAGAGGATGTCATGACGTTCGAAGATGGTGATCTGGAGGTCCGGGACGAAGGGTGTGAGTTCTTTAGCGAGGGAGAGAGCGCAGGATATGCCGGCAATGCCGGCACCGACGACAAGGATATTGCGCGGAGCAAACACGGAGGTGAGGGAGCGTTCGATTTCGGTGGGGAAATTGTAACATTCCTTGCCCGCTTGGTGTTGCGGGGGGAATTCATATTGCAGATCCATCTCTTCTTGGAGGAGTGTGAAGATGATATTATTCCGAAGGTCTTCGATGCATCGACGGAGGGCACGAGATGTGTAACTTTGATCATGCACGGAAAAAGCTGGACAGTATCGTGCTGAGAAAGGGATCCGAAGAACTCTCAGACCCAGAATCGCATCAATTTTCTCATCGAGGGGATTGACTGTGGCAACAGGATGAGTAGGATTTATGAATCTTTCCGGCACACCTCACCAGGAGGGAAAAAATAATTTCAGCCGGAAACGAGCGTGTTCGGGAAGCATTGACGCATGGTCCAGGAAGGCCAGGAAAATGACCTGGTAAAATTTCTTCATGCATCCACTCCAATACCTCCTGCTGCATCGATAAATCACATCCTAGCGAGATCAAGAGCTCCACTCTCATCCGAGGCCCGGATCGACCGCCTTCTGATAGGTCGGACGCTGGAGCTGTCACTTTAGACTAAGTCTTAGTGTCGCAACGAACTCTGGAGCCCTTCGTCACGGTAGCCGTTCAGTGTCGGTTCGGCATTCAGGAGGAAGAGACCAGACGACTTAGCGTTGGCAACGTTGGGGCGGGATACGGAGAGAAGTATGGAGTATGGAGTCCGAATACGGAGTACGGAGTAGACTGCTCCATGCCAATATCACTGTGGATTGAATTTTAGTCTCCAGTCTCCATCATGAATGTAGTCACCGTGGTCTTTCAAGTTAGAGCTGAAAAGGGGAGTTCAATTTGCAGCTCCAAAATTCAGACAAACCCAAACAAACGCAGAAACAGCGTCGAAGTCAGGTGACCAGGGGCAACGCTGTTTTATCTTGTTTGTTGTCCACCGCTTCCAACTTCACGAAAAGACTCCACTTGGGACACATTGTTCGAATATCTCCCGGAAATCGGAAAGAATGAATCGGTGAGTGTGTCGATCTCTAAATGACAGATCAAAAACTTAAATCACAGTCAGCTACTCCGTACATTGTCTCTCTTCCACAGAAAC
The DNA here is from genome assembly GCA_009193565.1 of Aspergillus coremiiformis. Taxonomy (NCBI): domain Eukaryota; kingdom Fungi; phylum Ascomycota; class Eurotiomycetes; order Eurotiales; family Aspergillaceae; genus Aspergillus; species Aspergillus coremiiformis. Next base: position 66,319 of record ML739042.1, on the reverse strand, counting down.
GAGATCTTCTCTCCTGTTTCCAGAAACGGTCATGAATTCCCGGTTGGAAGCACCGCTGGCGGTTGTATGAGCTTGGCACACACAACCATGGGTTTCATGTTGAATGGGATCTACCATAGCATCACCAGACATCAATGTTTCTTTCCGGTCTTGGATCCCAACCAAGGACGCACGGGCTGCTCAAATGTGATAGATACCAAATGAAACAATGAATCGGTCAATTCAGGCAGGGAGCCCTGTTCAAATCTTATTTTCTTTGAGCCACCGCACGAGAACTTTACTCCCCACTATCGAATAGATAGATCGGTCGGGAGATCCGGAACGGTGATTGTGAAACGCCCTTGCACGGCAATCTGGGAGAACAATGGCGATAGATGTTGGATCGTCCACCCAACGGCAAGGCTAGTGGAACGAATAAACTATGCAACAATGACAGCTCAACGGGTATTCGGATAAAGAAAATACTTAGCATCTGCTCCCCGGTCATTCCGATCACTCCTCATGAACCTAATCATTGAACACCCATACAGCGTCGTCAGCCTTGAGGAGCACATCCGCCCTCATATGACGCCCTGGCTGACCAGGGGGCCCTTGTCACCGCACAGTGTTTCGTGTGAACCTGCATGATCTCACATATCCGCTGGGACTCGTTGGTGGAATAACCCAGGGATTGTGGCTGATTGACCTTATCGGCCCTGGTGGTCATTGAGATGAGCAATACGGAGTACTCCGTAGACTTTGAGTTAAAGTGAACTTTACCAAGCCACTCAGAACGAAGGCACCGATGTGCTTTGTCTCATGTTCTGGTGGAGAACTTGCTGGAACCTATGAGATAACCCTCCATGGGTAGAGCCAATTGGGCTGTTCGCTGATCAACAAAAATGAGACCGGTCGGGGAAACAACGGAAGGTGGAGACCTTCTACTCTTCCCCGTACCCATTGTCCTCTTCTCTTTTATACCGAAATCTCGACCCACCTTTGGAATGTCTTCATTTACGATATCGAAGGAACAGGAACACTTTCTTGACGATCTGATGACAAATACTAAGCCTAGACGGCGAGAAGAAGACAAAAGTACTGTGGATCGTCGGTATTGCTTTGGTTATCCGTTTTATAGCGCCACTATAACAGGGCCATTATCAGACGAAGGCCGCATGGATGACCCCCGAATTCGATCAGGCTGGTGTAATTTACTCGCCTGCCGAACAGCGGAATCGTTGGTTGCGAGTCCCATCGGCAGAACCAAGAAAGAAAGTTCGAATACTCCGTACAGCCATCTCGTTCATTCTTTTCCCGGCGAAATGGATACTCTGGCCGCAAAATCCTCTACCGATAAAAAAATGCAGATCCAACGTGAATATTGTACCGGAAACTCTCATGGGCAGTACACTTCCTTAAGAGAGCAGCAGCCTGTTGAACAACCTAGAAAATTTACCAAGTTTGCCAGCAGCAACGCACCGGGCCAACCTACTGATTACTAATTGGAGCCAATAGAGCGATTCAAGCAGTTCCAGCAGTTCAAGTAATCCAGAGTAGTTTAGTATAGAATATAAATAGTATTATACGGCCATCTATGGAGTAATCGTATCTTGATATTAGAACGTTATTCAAGGTATTGTAGTACTAATACCTTCTGTGAACTTCTATCAACTTCTGGATGAATTAGAGACCGCGTAGCTAAGTAATCACGTAACCCCACAATCCCTATTATCGAAGATTCTATTTGTAGATCTTCAAATACTCAATTCTAAGCATTTGTAGAGGTGGAATTAAACAATGTCAATCCATGGCCGAGTGTAAAACACTAAGGTTTCAGTAAAAAAAACCACGGGTTGACTGTTAGAATACTAGAATTTCGTCCGCCGTACAAACGGTTCGGGTGTACTCCGTACTCCGTACACATTTATAGCATTCTTCACAATCCAATTCCCCTTGCCACGGATCGACAGTCCGTTTTCCCTTTTCTCCACGGACAACAACGGCCTTCGCATCGATAATTCACGATTAATATGCCAGGGATGGAATGGTGGCCAGTCAATGAAGGTTGAGAACGTGGTCGAGAGGTATTAATCCACTCAACTAAAAGGCCAACGGACGTTTTAGTCTGCCTTGACGAGATATCACTATGTCTCTTACCAACCACTCGACCACCAAAATGATCCGAATCGATCTGTGGTTGGACGATAGAGATCGTCATGGGACTCGAGAGTCACGGCCGATTGCTTCAATCTGGTCGCATGTCTATGTGAAGGGAAAGCACACACGTTACTGAAATTATAAATCCTCGGGATAGGAGTTTTGATCTCCAGCGAACCCTATAAAAGGCCCCACGCCCCCAGGACCTGATCGACCGGGGACCGAAACGATCACCAATCGGTATAAAACACATCAGCACACCTGGACAAGCAAGATTTAATCCGCTGCTAAACCATCCACTTCACACCCCAGTAAATTCTGACTGTCTCCCAAAACTTCGCAGCTACAGAAAAGAAAGAAGTTCCACTCTATATCATGACCACCGAACACGATACTCAGTTGAGGGACGCCGTAACCAAGGAGTTCGCGGCTGCGGGCTACCCCCCCAAGCTTATAGAATCTGTCCTCGCCAGGCAGGAGCAGCTCAAGCGCGATGGTGAGAAGACGATGCCGTGGGTGAAAATACACCGAAAAGATCTGCTGCCGGACACATTGATAGCGTACAAGCTTCCGTGGGAGTGGGATGAGGTACGTGCTTTAATTTTGCGGACACATGCCTTTGCTATTTGACTTACATGATATAGGACGATAGCAACTATCTAATTATCAAGGAATGGATCGGGGAGGATTTCCAACAAGAGCTTTTTGGCCACACTCGGCGTTTACGTGACAGAAAACTTCGGGAGATCGGAAATAAAATGAATGATTACGTGGATCGAAGGGACTATCATTCTCGGCGGAGGACTAGATTGAATAGGCGGCTAGACTATGACTATACTGGTACAAGGGACATAGTGTATTATAGAAATCTAGCTAATGGTCAAACCTGATTGAATGTTGAATGAATGAAGCCGCAGGGAGGCAGAGGGCACGTGCAGAGTCATCGTAACCTCACTCAACACTACGTGGCACCACAGGCGCTTATCCGTCAGCAATTAGTATATCAGCCCGAAATGTCATTCTCTTCACGCGGTTTGGCTTTGGGAGATGGAAATGAAGAAACTTTCAATGATAAGACGCCAGTACCAAAAGAAAACCTTCGATGGAGTCAACACCGGGCCGCATGCGCGACATCTGGAATCGTGTCAGTGGCGCAGCAGGATCAGAGAGGGCTTTTGTCCTCCCCACAGACAATCCGCAAACGACACACCTCCCGGCCTTACAGCAGACCATCTTCGTGGTCGAAGCTGTAAGCCAGGATGATGATCTTCTCTCGGAGAGCGACCATCACGTCCTGTTGGGGGTCAAAACGGTACACTCGGCGGCTGAGAAGGAGGAGCCTGGATTTCTGCAATGGATGTAAGGCACACGCGCTATTCTCTGGCTCCGCTGAAGATAACAAAATCGATTAGCCATCTTTCCCACGAAGGGATCGAATTCGAGGTGTTCCTGGTAGGTAGATGACAGACCTATCCAGATATCAGCCTAAGATTGATCTTTGCCGACTGAGTATTGTAGAGGAAAGCGGCAGATGCAGCCAAACTGGGGAAGGAGGCAGGCGCTGCCGTAGTATCGGCCTGCTTGAATCGGATCTTGCCCTCCAATGAACGGTCTTCCTTTCAGGGCAAGCGTTTCCTGCCGTGTTGGACTTCGATCCCGTTACAGCTGCCGGGTGATGCAGAGGAAACAAAGATCAGCTTCGTTGCACTTTCTTACTTCTGGCTTGGGAAGGGGCTTAAAACGCCTGGAGTGCATCATTCGAAGTTTCACTGGGTTCGACCCTTGGTGCAGTCTGCATACCATCTACACTCGTCTACATCCAGAGAGAACCAACAGGCGATTCGGCGTATCCACAGCCACATACCAGAATTCCTCCATGTCCCGCAGCTTTGGATCCTCACGATCGGCGAGAGTATGTCCCAAATAATGTTCATTTGAGTTGACGAGCCGCTTCCCGAGTACGTCTGGATAACCGTTGAGCAGAGTTTGTCGCGACATGCTCACCCACAGCCATCTTCAACGATAAGAGATCATCCATCGTCACCCGTGCGCTGGGAAGAGACCCCTTTCCCCCGATAATCCGGGTCACTATGAGTCCTAGCTTTGTCTTTTGTCTTAAGCGTGATGACTGCCGTACGTGGTTTGTATGTATCCAACGATTCCTTGGGGAGTATTTCATCCCACACGCCCTTTTTATCGAATCACACTAATCATTGAATATGAAGGAATTCTTCTACCGAGTGTATGACACAGTGAAGAGATGCTTGGATATTCACATAGATCCTAAACGTTATGTCTTTAAGTGTCAGAAAGATAGCAGTATCATTGATGGCCGCTTTTGGCCATCGTTAATTCATAGCTTCCGTGAGCCACTTTATGTGCTGATGTCCCCTCAAGAACCCCAGGCCTCTGAATCACTGCCCCTTACTCTCCCCCTCGAAGGGAGATATGGTGGGGACACATCACAACAGGACGCGACAGAGCACATCAGGGCCAGTACGGCAATTCTTAGCGATAAAACGTTGGATGCCTACAGATTGCCTTATTACTGGGATTCACCAAGGCGAGCGGTAGGCGATCTGTTTTGACGCGTATTGTGGCCATCCACCATGCTGACCAGAAGGATGATTCATAGACAAGCAGGGACCTTATCATTGCACAGCGCCTTACAGAACTTGACCAAATGATCATCTTTGATCACACTAGGCGATTACGTGCTATGCACGAAGACTTTTCTTCCTCCGTTGGGGGGAACTTAGAAATCGAAAATCCATCCTATACACCACCTAGATTTGTGCTGGAGGCAGCAACATCCCAGGTCGAGACGAAGGTTATCAGCTTGGAAAGTCAGTCCGAAAGGGACCTACACAGGCCCACAGAGGGTGGAACCCAAAGGACGTCGACCGTTGGGTCAGGAAAGAAAAGAAGTCCACCCTTCAAGTGGTCCATTAAGAACAAGGCACAAGACACGGACCTGCTGGCATATGATGCTGAGCCACATGCAGAGAAAGCTAAGACGCAAAATCTCAACCAGCAGGAAGCTCCGGTGGAGAACGAGACTACGGCTACACAGCGGATGAGATCGTTGCTGGCTCATATGCACTATGACATTCTTTTCAATTCTGAGTTTTCCGCCGCCAAAAAGTACAATGAACTCCCACTCAAGACACTGTCAGGGGTAATGGAAGAAATCAAGAGTCTGCAAATAAGTCACCCACATCATGGCCATATGCTTTCTCTCGCTTCCTTGTTTGTGCGTCAGCTGAGTCGCATTTTGGAGTCTTTCATCGGGCCCGACTACGATTGTATTGTAGTGGGAAAGATTTGGGCAGCAGCACATTGTTTGATATTGGTACGTTATATATTGCCCCCATTGTGATAGTAACTGACGTGGGATATGCATTTAGACATTTCGACACCCTTTGTCGCATATGTTTTTCAGGTTCCATTGCGACGTACTTTCCATACCGTTACGCAGAATTCGAGTGAAGATCCAAAAGTTGCGAGATGGGCAATCCGGTGTTGCCAATCCCCACATCCCACATTCCTTACCCAAAGCATTCCGCCAGATCGTGATACTCCTTGTGGATGTGTCGTGCGAGGCCTCCCGGCTAATGCAGGAGATTGGAAGCGATAAGCAGCGGGAACATGTCATTGGCGATGATGACAAGTCCAGATTTTGTGGCCGTATAAAGGAAGAATCCACAGCCCAACCAGGCTTGAAGCAATCACAAGTTGAGCCTAGGGCCTTTGATCGACTGGGGAAGGCGCCAAGTTCGCCCAGTATAGACAATGATCAGGTACACCGAAAGCATAGCCGAAGTGAGGCGAGTGATGATAAGAGCGTAATATCAAGTATTTTCCGAAGGCATTCTCAGAGAAACACGGATTCATCAGAGAGCACCACACGGTCGAAAAGCCCTGCTACCGCTTTCTTCGGGGACGTATGTTGTCGTATGGACGAAATAGTGGAGTATCTAGAGGACGCCCAAGACGAATGCTGTGCCATGTTCCGTTCGGAGGGCACCGTTGATCATTCTGCTTACAACGGAGTAGACTGCGCGACGATCGTTGCCCTTGTGATGGAGTCTGTCTTGGGCGGGCACTCGACCTGTGAATCCTTACCCATACTCAATGTTGAAGAGATCTACGAAACTTACACGAATCATTTGGTGTGTTCAAGCGCCTCCTCCCCCAGATACCCTGGAACCAGTCTCATGCTAACGTGACACCCACAATGTAGCAACTTAAGGCTCGAACTACACCAAGCAAAAGCCTCCTAGTTGACATGAGCCTCCTTCGTGAAGAACTGGACATAATGTCTGAAAATATCACCGGCCAATTGGATATTTTAAACGAACTGTGCCAGTATGCAGCTGGAGGTCGAGCTGGAGGTCGAGGTACAATATTCGACGTAGCATTTTCTGGCGTATCCAGCATCCGTACACCGATTAGGCGGTCAAACGAAAAAGTCTTACGGGAGATACAACATGATCTGAAAGAAAGACTCAGTATATTCGAGGAATTGACGAAACGCGTGGGTCGTCTAGAGACACAGGTATGTCTTTTATTGGCAAAGGCTTTCACAAGATTTCTTTTAGGTGCAATCCTGATCAAGTCCTTAGATATGCCAACGTGTTGAAATCAGTGAGGAGAATCATGGCAAAGCCATCCTTGTGTTTACAATCGTCTCGACAATTTTCCTACCTCTCTCGTTTGTCTCAAGTTACCTGGGCATGAACACGTCAGATATTCGCAACATGGAATTGAACCAAGCACTTTTCTGGGAGGTTGCCGTCCCTTCTACGGTTGTTATAGTCTCCGTTGTTCTTGCGGTGGCATACAACCTCAATGCCATCCTTACCTGGATACCCAGAGCTCGTACTCTTCCATATCCTTAGTATCAGTTGTGTCTGTTCGTCAACCGAGAAATGTTAGCTAGCTGGTTTTGCGTGTTAAGCTTTGCCTTTGGTCCTGAAAGGTAATCATACCTGGCGCGGTGCATTATCCATATTCCTTTAGCCCCGTGCAATGTCCAGTCATTCCAGCCAAAACTTATTATCAATGCAATTGATGGTCCAACTGAGTCTCCCAGGCAAGTACGGAGTACTCCAACCATAACGCTAAGCCGGAGGCATGTAAACCCTTGACCGGACATCGATAGATTGTAAGACGTGGCTAGGACATTCCAGTTTTTCGACGTCGAACCATGAGCCACCGTTTGTATTTCCTACACGTTCCCATCAACCTGCCGTAAACCCACCTTGCTCAGGAGTCTGGCGACTGTAGGCTTCAGGCGAATGCCTTTGTCTACTTCTTGCTTTACTCGGATGACGAAATATCCATTGAACCATCATGATCAGAAATCCTCCAGGCTCCAGCACAGTCGAAGACATCTAACTACATTCAAGACTTCGATGAATAACAACTGACACCCAGATCGATCAGTCAAATTAGAACATACTAAGACGAATCCTGCAGGTTCAATCCCCGGGATAACTAGGAAGGGCGTCGAGCTCTTTCTTAATACTTATTACAGAAAATCAATGCATGAAGAAGAGATACTCGGAAATATCTAGCTGTATCACTATAACAGATGAATCCATACCACTGTGACCATACGGATATAATACGTGTAACGTGACCCGTTCAGCCCTAACCAGATGCACTCCAATTCCCGGCCTTGGTATCAGATCATACACGCTGTTCTCGAGCTGCTCGGTTGAAATCCGCTCGGATCGGATAACAGAAAGGGAATGGAATTGTTTGGTGCATGGGTGATGCTTCATGCTCACGGAGTGGAGTCTATGTCTGGGTCGGCGGGGTGCAGTTGTCTCTGCTAGCCGGCATCAGATTAGATCTATAGATAAGATTATCATGTATACTCGAAGTGCTCACCAATGCCCAGGCTGGGTACTGTTGACTTGACTGCCCAGATCGGCTTCAACCGTTACGGGTCGAGATCTCGAACGTGTGGCTCTTTTCTACTTAGGCTGGTGGACTTGCTGAGTAGAAATTAACGCCATTACTAGAGCGGGGGCGGAGTATATCTATCTCGTAGATACAAAATCATGGGTAGTATATGAAAATGATGTACGGTATTGGAAGCTCCTCAAATGCCAGTTAAAATCAAATCAAAGAGCAAATCTTGACATACTACGGAGTAAATGAATGACTCGGTTCGGTCCGACAATATCACTGGAAACAGGAAACAATGACCAAATTCCAACATCAAAATACATACATCCCGACCTCACCAGTATGCTCGGAATATTCTATATATCCCAATCGCGAATATGGCATAAACTGCGACTATTAATATCATCCATCATTCAACACGTCAGTTCGCTTCTACCTCTTCTCGGTCCGCCAGCCGCAGTAGTTGATGAAGTGAGATACAGCCCTCACGCTTCCCAGCAAATCCTATCCCACACTAAGATACAACCAGAAGGTACTATTGTCATTAGATCTCGAGAAAGACGATCATCTCTATCAAATACAGAGAAATCCACGAATTCACCATCCATCACAACCACAGACATAGGACTTGCCCCTGGACGCAAACTTGACATGGCATCGCACGATATCCCCAATGATAAAAGCCAATGCGAATCAAAGTACATTTCCTACCAAAGTTGGCGTCTTTCAACAGGGTCGAGGGGGATAACCTATAGTGGTTTTAAAGGTTGCGTGTGAGAGCAATTCTTTGTAAACTTGTAATCCCAGCACAAGTAGTGATATCTCCCGCAATAATGAATGACACACTGTGCGAGGTATGGCTCAACGCTGTACTACATAATCGGCTCTTATGACGCAATGCCAGGTCCAGTTCGGAGCTTAGCATTGGCTACGAATAATGGGAATAATTGCTTGACGGGTCGGTTTGTGTTTCTGGATAGAATGGCTGATCCGAATCTGCCGTTGAATTCGGCAAAAGATCTATTGGGTTTTGTTCTGAGGACTGAATACGCTCTATTCGGTTTCAAATTGGGGAATCTGTATCATAAAGCTAGGAGCTTGGATTGTATGTAGGGTTTAGGGCTTAGGGCTTTTATTGGTAGCTCTTCGGCCATTTAGAACCCATGTATAGGGGTTTCTATAGCCCTGTGTCCCTAGGCGGGTGCCTTGTGCAGTCTCCTTTCAGAAATCATGGGGTTATTTTGGTGGTCGAGTGGTCGTTTTTACTCAATAGATCTCTTGTAGCTTGGGAACAACTTCCACGGAGAACATAGACTGGTGGTGGATATCACACCGGGCATCATACTGGAGGTGAAACCCTTTGGTAGTAGTGGAAATTTTGATTCTTTCATATGTAAAACAGAGGACGGTTCGCATTGTTTAACTGGATAGTCGCTCCCATTTCTCTGCCATCGCACAGTGAATCCACCACGGGGTTACAACCGTACAAAGATAAAACCAGGTTGCCTACTAGAACGTGCAATCAAAACCAAAATACCTCTGATTCATATGTGGTCAGATGAGAGACGTGCGAAGTGATACTTAAAAAAAAACAGAGATCCAGCCGTTGTTCGGGAACTTTCCGGCTTCAAATCTTGCACCTCTCTTTAGACCCATGGGTGGGCTTACCCCCGGCATGTGTCTCGAGTTCGTTAACAAAGGCCTTCCAGCAATCCTGGGATAGAATTGGCGAAGTGCAGTAAGGCTCTACTCCCGTTTGGTCCAACAATGAGTCTAACTGGGGTAACACCGTACTCAAAGCTCGAGACTCTTCTGCAAACATTCTTTCTCGGCTAAGATTGGTGTGTTCGATATACCAGCTTGGATCATGCAGCATCACACCAATCTTATACAATGACAACAGATCACAATGAACTCCTGCCTTGACAGCCGCTTCATAGGCGAGTCGATGGCCCGTAGCCTCCACGATGGACTGGCACCGTGTTAAGATCGATGCGTTAAACTCGTCACTTCTGTGCCCCCCTGGTATACCTTGTAGTATAGCACGGCTCTCCTCCAAAAGACCCTTTTCGTGCTGGGCAAAAATACATTCTGGATCTCTGGCGGGGGGGAGATGATATCGATCGAGGATCAATTCGGTTCCGAGTCCTGATCATCCACGTCAGAACAGGAGCACCACTTTCAAGAATGCAAACCTTACGAATACTAAGAGTCAACGTATCACCTTCCGCAATACCAATAGCTCGGGAGTCTAGCTGCGCCTCAATTATGTGGTTGAACGCGTATAGACCGCGGGCGCCGCATCGTTCCGATAGAGCAGGCAACGTAGAATGAGCGGCTTGAAGAAGAACGGCTTTGAAAGTAGCCCCGATTGCATGTTGCACAGTCGGTTCAAGATCGGGGTCCTGGAATGAACGAATACTTTCCTTTGCATAGGCTTCAAAAACGGCAATTTGAGCCAGAGCATGCAGTATTGGCCGCTGCTGGGTTCGGAGCGATATGATGGGGATTGGCTTGCTCGGAGCTCCAATTTGACGTTGAATACTGTATTTCCCAGCCACGAATACAGAAATCTTCATCATGGGAATTATACACAGAGACAGTGATAAAGTACCGACCCCAGCACGCCAGTTGATGGAGAGAAAGTTGTCGCGTTCATTTGCTGGCTTTTCCAGGGATCCCAGAAGTGCCCAGGAGGGCAGTCGGACATGGGTAAAGGTAGTGATTGCATGATCCAGAGGTTTAACTCCTGCTCGTGGAGGCAGCAATCTATAGCAACGTGCTTAGCGATCTCTGATCGAACCAGAGTGTGGGTGGTCACACCTTGAGATAACCCCATCGCACATCCGTTCACCATCATTGATCCAGACAATGAACGGCCGTAACCCTCGATCTTCATCGGAAACGATCAGCCGGGCCACGACAATCGCAACTCGAGGGAAACCCTGCCTCAGCCATGTTGGTGGCATAAACCTTTGGAAGTGAGCAGTGAACAGCAAGGATGAACCGGGGATACTTTACTTGGCCGCATATGAGTTCGGTGTATGAAGGTCAAATTCACCATTTGGAAGTAAGGTCACTGTTGTCTCTAGATTGCGAGCATCCAATCCATGGCCGACTTCTGTCAGCATGTACTGTGCACTATCCAGCCGATTCAATGCAGGTGAGTAACTGGTGTATATCCATTGATCGGTACCTCCTCCAAACTTACCAGACATCAAAACTGAGTATCCGATGCAATAGAGACTTATACTGCGGGTCATCTACAGCAAACGGCGCCACTAAGCCAGCCACGAGGTTGAATTGGATTACCAACAGAACGAAGGCTGCGAAATCCACCGGTACGATGAGATCTTGGTGGAAATCCCAAAATTTTGGCGTTAGGTCGAGGACATCCGCCATCGTCATATCTATTCACAACCTGTTAGCCCCTGATCGAATCGAGATGTCGATGATGTTACCGTATGCTTTGGCAATTTTATATGCTCGCTGATAGCTGATATCAATTCTTTCATCGTTTGTCAAATGCTCTGCCATCGGCTTGAACAAATCCAAGTCCAGCAGATCCAGCGTCGGTGAAGGCATGTTGAAGCGTAAGGTAACCAAAGTGCGTTGTGAGAGGCTATTAGAAATGTTGTTATGAATGTATCGCGAATTCAGGCTCAAATTTATAGAAGCTCGAAGCTTGGGTGGCATTGAGTACTATATTCAGCACAGTGTCACGATATCATTTACATTACACATCATAGATTAGATATTGGACAGGGGAGAGGATGTCGATCGCAAGCTAATAATGCGCCTTTAGAACTAGTCCACCGTGGCATTTTCGATCTCCCAATCAAGCGTCACGTTCATCCGGTGATACTTGGATCTCTCAAGTTTTTATCCATGTCCCAGACATCACACTCAAGGAGATATAAAACGTAGCCAAACAGACTGTTTGAACTAAAACTTCGCCCCTGACAATGCCAATGCACTGTAAGCTCGGAAGACCCGATTCCACCCATCACAGCAAGAGTCTGTATCTCGCATGCGTTGAGCACGTAACCCTAAGTGGAAGCAACGTCTTATCAACCAACAGCCTTCAACGAAAACAACGCCAAGATAAGATAAAATGCCTCAATCAGGTTTAAATCATCTTACACTAGCTACATAGCCCAGTAGTACGCACCTACTATAGCAGCAAGTCCGAGCCTCTTCCGCGTTGCCCACCAATGTCGTCAACACCCTCAGTCCCGGTTTTGAATAGCCTTGAACACCTCGCCAAACACAATCGACACTCAACATACTTGTGATTGGCTTCGAAAGACATCTCAGATTCCTTGATGGAGGAAAATCCAGCAGGCTCAAGGATTGGATACAACACCTCCATGTAGCGACTTGGCAAGCACTTGCAGTTTGAAGACTGCCAGTGGCTTGTGTTCGATATAAGCGTGGGGATGATTACAGCTCGGGCCTAATACACTGGGCATCCATGTACCTAGAGACCTTCGTATCCTCCTAGAACACACCGGGTTGTGACGTCGCATGGGTGGCCGAGTGGTGATGTGATAACTGCGCTGAGTACTACAGCGTCTGAAGATTCAGGCCTGGAGATCCCGGCTGATATAGATACAAACTTATACTGGCCACAGTAGTCGAGAAAATCAGTTCAATTTGCCAGGACGGCCTTAGAGTGCCTTGTTTATGATTCCCAACTGTTTAGCTATCAGCTAGTTTATCGTAGTTCGTCCATAACCTGGCCCTTTAACTTGGCCAGCCTGTACTCGTGGCCGATACCGTACAATAATGGATCTAGCACTGAATGGAGAGGCGTGTACAATACTGAGTGACTACCAGGATAGAGAAAGGTGAAGCAACTTCCACTGTAGTTAATTCCATTCCAAGTTCTTACAGTGCACTTGACATATTAGGATTCGTCTGCATAAATGCGTGAAAGCATAACTGACCTTTGAAGGCTCTGAGATTGGCTGCTTGTTGGTGACAGCAACGCTGCGATAGGAGACAGAGCACCACAGGACTTCCCGGTAGCATCAGCATTGCTCTCCGTGACGTTCATGGTGTTTACTTCAAGGGGGTTCGCCATGAGAGCAGTCGGGGAAAGACCGAGGAGCAGGGTGGTGAAACGCATGGAGAATCCGCCCCTTGTGCTTCGATAGAGGATAAAGAGAGGATTTGTTATCTAGGTCGAGACCAGTGACGTGAAATGGTAGAGAAAACAAAGGATATCTTTGCATTATCATTCAAAATATACATCACCGATTGTGTATAGAACCTCTGATAATCGCCAGCATGAAACAATACGCAAGCAAAAATCATAATATACAACGTCATCTACTATTCACAGTCCCGCCACGGGAATAGGCGCGTAATATCGAAACCGGTTATGCGGGTCATACTTCTTCTTCAACTCAGATAGCTTGATGTGTCTCCACCAGTCATATCCGTAAATAGTCTCCAAGGGCTCGTCACCAGAGGCATAGTTCACATAAACATGCTTCTCGTCCTCGCCGGTCCCGTCGTGGAAGATGTCGCGCATTCGGTTTCCGAATGCCTCAGCCGCAGCCCGGTCCGTTGCGTTATCGAAGATGATGACGGAAGAAACGAGGATCGTGTCCTGGCGGTGAGGGTATGCAGTGGAGGCTTCATTGATTGCCCTGACGCCTTGCGAGGAGTATCCCTCGAGCATGATGTTGGAGTGCCCGAAGACCGGGTTGTCAAGAGTTTCCGCGGCAAACACGTCGAATACGGTGCGCTGCGCCTCCAGGTTGTAGTTCTTCAAGTTGATTGGGAAGCGGGCGATGTAGCCGCCACCCTTCCGGCACGCCCGCGAGGTCATGTTAAACTCCGTCCACTTGGAGATGTCCACGTACGGGCCGGAGTTGGTGTTTACCGTGACAGGTCCAAGGTTGCGGAAGGGCGCCGACACGTCTGGGTCCATGGCTGCGACACCCTCCTGCAAGACGAAGATAGAAATGCTGGGCTAGAAAAAATTAGTCTTTATATGGGAGCGCTTGGAGCAAAGCCGCTTACATTAGTAGGATCCACGTCGGGCTCATGGGAGATGGTCGCCCAGTACATCACATCCACACGTTGGTTGCCATCGTTGCCGAAAATGTTGAGGTAGTCAAATAGAGCCTCCAACTTGTCTTGGGTGTAAGAATAGCGCTCAAAAGCCCACAAACCCTCGCCCTGCACGTCATAGATCTTGCTAGTGACGGAGGTCACAATGCCAAAGTTGTGGCCGGCACCCTGCATAGCCCAGAACAATTCAGATTCGGGGCCGTACGGCGTGACAATTCGGAGCTCTCCATCGGCGGTCACAACCTCCAGAGATACAAAGTTGTCCGCAATGAGGCCGTGGCGTCCTTGCAGGTACCCATGGCCTCCACCGAGTGCCGGTCCAAGGAACCCAGTGCAGTCACAGACACCGGTGACTACAACGGATGTTATTCAATAGGCGATAACACAAGAAATCTTCATCAGAAACTCACCAGTCTGCTTCCCAGCCGCCCATAGCGACTCAATGACCTCATGGGAGAGAATACCACCACCGAAGGTAGCAGTATCACCTACATCCGAAATGGCAACGGTGTTGAGCTTGTGCAACCAGATCTCGATGCCCTGGTGAACATTTTCCATGCTCTTAATGTTTCCATGACCACCATTGATGGCGATGAAGGGAACATCGTGCTCGTTCGCATATTTGACCTAGTCCTCTAATCAGTCTGCATGTCACAAAGACGACGCAATCTCCACACACCGTCTCAGCAACATCCCACTGATTCGCGACCTCCACAACAACACTAATATTTGGCTTGCCCCATTGCGACCACCGGGCAGTGGCATTACTGAAATTATCATTCCCAGGGAAGTAAATACTAGCCCCATTTGACAATCTCCTCCCAAGCGCAGAGCCAATGTCATCCCCAAAACGGTACGCATCGGCCGACAAAGCGTAAGATTCCCGGAGAAACGCCGCGTATATTAGGCCGGATACCCAGACCTTGAGTGACTTCATACCCATGGCGATAGACATGTGTCGTGCCGTGTCGTGATTTTGAATCGAAAAGAACAGCCATCAGAATTCCCGCCGTCAGAGACGCGATCTTTATAATTCAGCGCGGCGCGTATGGAATGCAGAGCCAAGGGTATAACTCCTGCATGCGGATAGGCCCATCCGAGTGCAAAAGGGGTATATCAATCCCTTGCGTCCTCCCTCGTACCTTATTGCATACGGCTACTGGCTGTGTTGGACGAGGATATCGTTAGTTGCTCTCGATGTCTCGACCAACATGACTGGTATGTGAACAGGCGGATTTCATCGCAGCAATTGAAGTTAGATTCTTGTTTTCATAGGAATTGCAATCCTAGTTCCTATTTGACTTTCAAGGGGTCAGTCTCTTGAAAAAGCCACAAGATTCCTCCCTTGTCTAGGAATGCGGCCTTGACAACATGGATAAGAAAACTGCTGTCAATTACTCCGTACTCCGTATGGTACTCCGTACTGACTGCCCCGTTAGTATCCTCGAGGATTGACTTTTATCCTGGCTTTGTTGCAATCTAATGAAGGGGTTGAAGGGACGCGGCTCCTTCCGCATTCCTGGATGGCTGGGGGGATGACCGAATAACATCCCAGACACTGCCATTTCCCTGGATTCATCCAAGCCGGAATTCGTATGACAGACTGTCACCACTGCTTGTAATGATCAGCGACTGTTGACACCTGTTGCAGTTCAACAGGGGCGAATCCGCGCTTTAGCGCTGTGTTCAGTACAATGGTACTTGGTATGAGATGCATTTCTGAGAGCAGATTGAGAATTCGAGAAGTGGGAGTAAACGTCCTGAGATCGTTGGATGCAGAATGATTGAATGTGTGTCTGGTAAGAAGGTCATTTGTGTCCTGGGATGGAACTTGGAGAAATCAGGTGCAGTCATCAGGTACTGTATATACTACTTTACGCCTGAGGCATTGAAGTGTGGTCACGATTGACCAGCAATGGTTTATTATATACTAGCAGGCAGGGATGGAAGATCAATGAACAATAGGTTAGTAGGTATTTAGAGGTATACTACTCCGTACTCTGTCTGTACTAACTAGTAAAAAAATAATAAATACTCCATCCAGAACTTACTATTTG
The DNA here is from genome assembly GCA_009193565.1 of Aspergillus coremiiformis. Classification (NCBI taxonomy): domain Eukaryota; kingdom Fungi; phylum Ascomycota; class Eurotiomycetes; order Eurotiales; family Aspergillaceae; genus Aspergillus; species Aspergillus coremiiformis. Next base: position 50,123 of record ML739042.1, on the reverse strand, counting down.
TCCATTATTCACTACTATATTGCACACCCAAAAAAGTTATTTCGAGGGACAGGCCGGGATCGAACCGGCGACCTAAAGATAGCTTGCAATTTGATTAACCAGTTCGGTCATTGCAATCTTCCACTCTCCCACTGAGCTACTGCCCCATTGATGGAGTTTTCGTGGCTGTTTATGTTTTCTAAGCAAAATAACTAAAGAATATGCCGACATAATTCAATTTGGAGATGGAGAGGTTAATATTAATATCTGCCATTGGTAAGTACTAGTAATTGGCGGAAGACGATTACTATGATCATATTGAAGTTACCAATTGATTGAATCTGAGAAGAGGATGCAGTTAAATAACTGTCAGCCTGAGAACAGTCAACTTTCGCCCTCCACAGAATACGTTGTTGAACAAGTTATCACTAGGTCTTGACTCCGATCTATATATATTCCGAATTTCGGCCATGGAAGAGCCTGTGCATAATCTCGCATCTTTGAAATCGACCAACTTCACCGGAAGACTATCAAGCGTCAGGGGAGCTATTGTGGGTAATATATTATACCAATTGTTCCCTTTCGGATAGAAGGATGATATCAAGACCGTCTATGGTACTAATCTACCGAGAGAACAAAGAGAGGGACAATAAATAAAGAGACCGTATATATATGCCATCGACATGATCATCATCAACTTCGGAAAACCTCAAAAGTTCAAATAAATGGCTGCCAACACTCGTGAAACATGCTTTTTTAAAGACTCATCTCGTCGTCGGATCTATCACATCATCATAACATCTATGATTGCTCTCGTATCATTTGAGCCAAATGCTTCTTTACTTTGATTGTCAGATTCCACAGAACCCTTTCATCATTTAGCGGATTGATCACCGGTCGCTCGAGCCTTAGACTTGAGGTTCCAAAACGCATTGACAGACGAAAGGGCGCAGAGCACCGCTGAGCAGGCATTAGTACAGTAACCGGGCAAAAGGGGAAACCAAGGCAACGCACCTATCACGCAATTCATTTCATAATATCCGACCCGCTCCGTCAGATATCCAGACAGGATAGGGCCGATGAATGCGCCCGAAGTCCAGCTCATGCTAGAGACAGATAGCGCGCGCGAATAGCCGCCGTTAGGGCCAAAGATACCAGGATGTCTGGCTTCAATCTCATCGACCGTCACTGGAAGGAGAACGAAATTAGCGAATACGAACGAAGTCCCATGGAGACCAAGCTGACAGACCTGTGGCTTCAATAGTCCCTGCACCATTGAGCAAGCATGAAAAGGTCCCCACCGCAATCACGCAGGCAACGTAGATAATTTGACCGTTATTGTCGCGGTTTACCCAGGGAAACCGATCGTCACCGGGCATACCCAACACCCACATGATCGGTGTCAAGATGGCGAAGCCTGCTGCGATCGGATACCGCGTCCCATAGCGATCCTTCAACCAGCCGCAAAGAGGGCTCATAATGATTCCAGGACCCTGCAGACCGACGAATAACATGCCGGACATCATACTACCCCATCCAAATACGTCACGAACATGTAGAGGGATCGTAGTATCGAAGCTGGAGATTAATATCGCAAAGACGAAGTAACTCATGGCACCACATACAAATTGGCGGTGCTGAAACATATACGCATAAAAGTGCCATCCCTTTTTTTCTTCTACGATGATGTCGCTGCTCGGCAGGAGGGGATCATTTTCGGGATCTTGACCTTCGGTGCGCGGTGTACCTGTTAACCATCCAGGTTAGAGACCGGGCTATCTTCTGGTTTGGACCGCAAGCCTATACTTACCGGGTTGTGTCTTCGGTCGCTCAATCATCAACGCCCGAAGGACAATGTCCACAACAAGTATCACAAAGGCGCTCGACCATGCAAGCCAGTATCCACCGATCTCGAACAGTATACCAGCCGCCATGGGCCCCCCGGACGTGCCCGCCGACACCACAAGGGAGATCATACCGTACGTCTTTCCAAGATGTTCCTGGTTAACATTGTCCGCAATCGTTGCGTATCCCACTGTCCAGATGAACGAGCTCGCAATGGCTTGTATTAAACGTCCGAAGAATAGGGTGAACACTGTGGTTGTTACAATCAGACATCATTTTGCAATAGCACGAAACCGGGGGGTTTATCTGCAAATCAGAGGAATCGCAACATACTCGACGTCGCCATCGCAAGGAGGATGGTAGAAAATAGCGCAGCAGCCAATGAGGCCAGGAGCAAGATCTTCTTCGAAGACATCTGGTCCGCATAGTGGCCGATGAAAGGACTGCATATGAGCGATACGATCGCACTCTCCGCCAGCAATGCAAAACTCAGACGCTGCGTCAGCGACACAGGGAGACCGAGGCGACGTTCGAGGATGTAGGGAAGGATCGGTACGACGAATGTATACAGAAAGACGTCTAGTGGATAAATGGGTGGTTAGAACGGCTGCAACGCGGGACAAAAGCAATCCATACCAGTGAACAAGGCCATGGCCATCGCACTGACGATAAAGAAAGGCGAGGATCGCCATTCATGGCCCCATACCGATCCCCGAGCGGTGGTGAACTGCATGGTATAATCTCGACTGTAGAAGACGTCGTCGAGAACTACGCTCGCAGCAAGGTCGGCGATGTGAGAGACAAAGGAATTTATGCGGAGAATATAAATTCTTTTATCGGCGGAGGACCGAGCGATAATCACCAGAAGCTAATCAATTCCCATTAGTCAACTCCGAGACCCACTGCCATTCTCCAAGGGAGAGGAACGACGAAGCCCAATTGCACACAGACACAGTATCAATTGCTGCCCCTGCACCAAATCATGTATGTGAGCGGCCAGTTCTCAACAGCGCAGTGGATCAAGCAACAGTTATCAGGCATGTTCTCTGTAACAGGTCACACTATCCAATGAATGGAGAATGTGCTGGTGAGTTGTCCAGATCGACTATATTGTATCAAACAGGCGTTTAAAGGGATGGAAGAATACAGAGTAAATCTCTTGCAGAGGCATCCTGACAGGCTCATTGTACTCTGTAATTCACAATTTCCCTGGTATTTTCCAAGCAAAACTCTTTGTTTGTAAATAAATCCAAATTGGATGAACTCGCCAACAAGTACTCCGTACTCCGTAGACATTGGACTCGATCACACAAGCCTAAAAGTTAAACCCCGGGGGGGATCTCTCCACTTTTATGATTGTACGGAGTACATAGTTTACAATAATCCCAGGGTCATCATCATCACCGACTCTATAGTACTTCCTGATATACTGGACCTCCACCCCAAATCCGTAAATCCGAATGCCAGCGTTAGCCTCAATCCTGATTGGCGGCATTCCCGCGTTGTTGTCTATCACAAATTACGAAGTACATACGGAGCACAATGGCATGATTATCCTTGGACCAAAATCTGTACACTAAAGTCAGTACTAATAGCATAATATGCAACTAGAGAAATATCATTAACCGAAGGAATACAAATAACAATATTCCAAGAACAACATCGACCTCGGGGGATCCAACAGCCGAAAAAACACTCTTCCTCACTACTAGTAGCTTTCACCTGACGGAATTACGGCACAATGCCATGCGTATAAGTAAGACCCTTAACCCCCGAACTTCACATAATGATCTCTTAGTAGGCAAAATCCATCAACATGATCACGATCACCGAAAAACACACCGGGTGCATCGCCGTCCTTGGCACAACAGGAAACCAAGGCGGAGTCGTTGTCCGTGCACTTCTACATGGGATATCAAATACTATACAATAGAGGGTTTTTCACACGGGTCGGAGAAGACAGCATCGAAAACGTATTCCGTAGTTGGTCCGAAGCTTTCATTTGCCAACTTCGCAAAGTTTCCAAGAGATTACTTCAAAAAAGGCTACGTTCAACCTGATTTCCCTTGATGAAAGGCGGACCACCGTGGCGACGACTGTTGGCCAAAGGGTTGAAGAGGATATCCGGCAAATGATGAAGCGGATCGCTGTGACTCCTGGCGACAAATTTGGCGACGGGACAATGAAGCATGAGGATGATAAATCTTATGAAGATCTCGGTGTGAAGACGAGCACTTTGGTCGATTGGATCCAGAAATCGTCGGCATGGAAATGTCCTTAGGGACTGTGCATCTGGTGATGGCTAACACAGAGAAATCACTACAGGCGATGTATCTCCTACTCGCTGTTATTTGCTAATGGAATTCCCTTTGCCGAGATTTCGCAAGCGTCGACATACAATATCGCCGCTATTCCGCCATTTTGTTACATGGACCGGCAACTATGCAACCCATATCCGAATGGACCTGAGACACGAAGAAAGAAAGAGATTCCACGTGACAGGATCAATGATAGTACTTCGACTTCGACATAAAATTCGATTTTCCTTGAGGGACCACAAGTACGCAACGGATTGTTAGAGGCGCTCCCTGTGCGGCTAGTGAGGAGCTAAGATCGTAGGTATCCATGGGTCGGCATTCCGTCGCAGATACGAGTTAATTAGAGTCTCTAATTGGAGAAATTTTTACTTTCCAGAAGACAAAGACTCGACTGAGAGAGCATTTTCCAAATCGGGTGCGATAGGAATTTCGCAGAGTACGAATATTGAAAGCAACGTGGCATCAAACGGCCGCGGGGCACCGCATCACCTTCCTCTTTCGGGCATAGATTGGCAATCTAAGTAACCGAGCGAGGAAACTCTTGAGATTGGTTTGAATCGGACTAGAGATTCAGGAATAATCTCGAAAGTTTACAATTGACTGCCAATATCACGGATCCTGTGCGGCCGGGTTGAAATCCAGATGGCAGGGCTACTTTTGACAGATCGAGAACGTCTCGAAAGTTGACAATTGACTATCAATATCATGGGTCCTGCGCTGTCAAGTTGACGTCTAGACGGCAGGGCTACTTTTAACAGATCCGATCCACTAATCTTCAGTATTTGGACAAATCACAAAGGTCGATGGCGATTGTGGCCCACTATTGTTGCTGATCCTTGGGGCCAGTGGCGAAGTGGATGTCTTGAATTGCTCCGGTCAAACGTCTTTCCAAATCTTCCCATGGGGCCGTGATCTCCGTGGCTTCCCAGAAGATCGTTGTGTGGAGTTTAGAGTCAGGAACGCTGTCTGGGCCAAGAATATATCCTGTGGAATACTTCATTGCGTAGCGAATGGAGGGAATATGCGGTGATAGAGAAGGGGTGGGATGGTGTCACTCGGGCACCAGGGCTCTGGTCTCGACACCTGCACCTCATTTCGACCTTATATGGCTTAAGCTAAAATTCAAGGTTAATGCCTGTACCAGTAACTAAAAAGGGGAGATATCTTGAAAGGTAGCCAGCCTACCACCGCTACGAGACGATAGATCTATCGAAAGCCTGGTGAGCGCTAAGCCGCATAAGGACACTGCTCGAGCAGGGCTCCAGCTCCAGGGCTCCCGCTGCCCGACCAGAGCTGAATGTATGTACCATGCCGCAAACCATACATCTAGCGGCCCAAGGATCTAAAACCAGTGTCTCAATGGCATCTGCAGTGCATGTCTCTGACCCCTTGCAATATCACCTAAAATCGCAAATATTAGCGAGTCCTCGGGACCTTCCCGAGTGACCGTTGCCCACTAGTGTGGGGGGGTTGTTTTCCGCATCGCTGCCGTGCAGTTGCTTGATGCTTGACCGGTCCAGCTCGTCGCTGGGAACTGGGGACGAGCTTAAGTACTCGGCCGGACCAATCTTAGTGCTGAGTCAGAATAGAATGTTTATTTTCGCATGGTAGACGATAGATAGTCTATCTTCAAACCCGGGAGGGTGGTTTATATTTAATTAAGTGGGTCGACCAGGTCCACGTGCGGCTTACAATGCATCTTGTTCTTGGGCATCATTTCCCCTGTCTGGGTAGGTTGCTCGTTGAAATTGCCCATATCGGATCCTCACATTGCTTTCCTGCATGTGGACTTGGAAATCCATGTCTTGAGTGGATGATAAGAAACCCCCGCTGTTTGGTCGTCATGGGCAGCTCGGCTCCGGTCTAAGAGGAGTATGATATACAGGCAATTTCAGGCTTTAAGCCTATCTGGAATAATGGACTTCCGTTCCGGGAAAATGGTCTCACGGTTAAAGTAATGGGCTGTTGGTGGGGCAATTGACGGGGTTCAACACTTCAAAACTTCACTCCACGATTGATATCCGTCAACAGGCAAGTGGAGTCCTTAGGCTAATTTTAGGGTTAGCCTGATCAGCCGTCTCGCTTTATCTGATCTAGCTCCAAGTTGGACGAATCAGAGGACCACAAGTCACTCCCCGATTAGGACTAGTCCCACCACCGGACTGTCTTGGATATTTTTGAGCTGACCAATTATAGAAGGTGATAGTTTGACGCAAGTTTGGGTGGTTTCTTAAATCTCACGATCAACGTTCCAGTATCATGATCCCGGAACGGTTCTTCACATAAATCCGTTACGTATATAACAACAAACTTCCTTCCCCAGGGAACGCGGGGATCTCTGTGATTCAATTGTGTGATAATAGTGAAAGTTTTCTTCTACTTCAGTATGGATACCTCGACAAGCTCAGTGGATCTGCGTCCGAGACAAGCGACAGATTCGGAATATGAAACGGATATCGGAGTTCTGCAATGGGATGAGGCCATGGAGCATCATCACCATCATCATCATCACCAGAACCGGGATTCTAACTACCATCCACACACCATGTTACCAGAGGATATCCGATTTATCCCAACCATATCGCTTACCGGCAACCCAACCTCCATAATGCACTCAATACCCATCTCACCGCCTTCAAGCCTTTCACCGCCAGCGGCAACGGCCTGCATTTCCATGAATCCAATGAACGCAGCCATGATGGGGGCCCTCGGGGCCGACTCACACCATATCGAGCATAGCGGACGTAGAGTATCTAATGTAAGTGACCATGTCGATGCGAAAGGCGTTCGATCGAGTCCGGATCTCGCTGTTGGCAGGAAACTGACTTCGATGGTGCATACAGGGTATCGACCGACGACAGTCCCAAAATCGGGAAGCCCAGCGTCGATTCCGAGAACGGAGGGAACAGGAGAGAGTCCAAACGCAAGTCAAAATGGACGTATTGCGAACGGAAAACAAAAGGTTATCGGATTTGTTTGACTTGTTAAGGACGGAAAATCACAGGCTGGAGGGGGAGAACGAACGATTAAAGACAGAGCTGGAGATCTTGCGGAAGCGGTGGCAGGATGTCCTCCGTGTAATGTCGGAGCTGGCGCAGCAAGATGAACGGACCGCGGATCGCCAGTCCTCATCCTCCCCTGCGAGTCATTGTTCCCCGTCGCAGATAGATATACCGAGTCTGAGGCGTTCAGTCGTGATGCAAACGCTGGTAGCCCTTTTCGAAGAAAGAGGGTCGGACTCGACGCGGTCCGTATCCTTGAGAGATGGCTCCGAGAGCCCTTCCCATTCCAATGCATATTCTTAGCAACCGTGTGAACCTAAACGAGGAAGGGGTGTGCCTCCAGATAATCTCCCTTGCGTGTAAAATCTCTCTCAATCTAAATGGACAATTGAGCCTAGCTTATATCCGCTTCTCCACGATTTGTTAATCTTGGTGAATTATTACTGATGAACTAGTGTCTACTGGAATAGGGGAATATGTAAACCATTTATTTCGGTAAAATATCGGGATAAATCACACTGAGGGGGTCCAAAGAACGCTTCTTTTGATGCTTTTTATGTTGCGAGTCTCAAACTCCCAGCCCAGGATCTGAGCTAGTCCCAAAGTGGAAGTGTGTTCCTCGATCTCTATTGGACAACTTGAGCCTAACACAACCTGTTACCTTTCCAGGTTGTCACTTCATCCTGTCGGCTATTGAATCGGCACATCCATACTGCACATCGCAGATCAGAACGTTAGGTAAATGTGGAGACGAAGATGACGAGCAAACAACAGCAATTTGTCTTTGTCAATGGCCCTGCGTTACCTACCGGATCTGACGCAAAGTCTCGCCATATCAGATCGGCTCTGATCAGAAGACGCATATCCGAGAAACAAACCAATTTCCGCCGCGAAGAGGCTGTGAAGCGAGAGAGACTGATCCACCGGAGGATTAATCTGCAAGGAGAGTCTCAAAAGCATGCATGGAAGAAGCTTTGTTCGTGTTGGATAGAGTCACAGAACCTTGGTTCCGGCCAAACTCAAATGAGCCGCAGCAGTAGTTCGACATTCCTAGTCACTAGCGATGGTGCTTCCATCTGTGGGACCTGCAGTGGGTGGAGGTCCCTGGAACTGATGAACACCAACCAGGAGAGAGAAGAATCCCCATCGTCCTTGTCAACGGTGGGTGGAAGGATGGATCCATTTTCCCCACTAGATGCGAGCTTCGGACCCGAAGTCGATAGTCTAGTGCATTTCGGTTGGTTTATAGATCCTTTAATGCTACCTGCTATTACACTGGCTGGTTTCGTAACACCCTGGCTGACTGGCTGGTAGCTTTGACCTCCATCTGGCCGGGGTTTCGGCAATCGGACTATGCCGGGAATTGTTATCGTGCATGGCTGCTGCGGCCATCGAAGAATCAGCTACTCATCTATACCACGCTATGGGGTGCCTCGTATCATAGGGACGTACTACGGATGACTCATGGTGCCCCCGAGCCAGTGCTGGAGACGAAAGAGCAGTTGTACTACAAGGGTTGTGTCCTGAGAGCCCTGCACAGCCATATCCCCGATTATGAAAATGAGGACTGGCGGGACAGTATCATAATGGCCGTGTTATACCTGACTATTAACGATCATATTATGGAGAAGGTAGCGAGGGACGCAAGCCCGTTCACTCCTCCTTTTCTGGACTTACAATCTTTGGCCTTCTACGGTAGCCGGAAGTATCATAGCACTCACTGGAATTTTATTCAGACCCTTCTAGATCGGCTGGGAGGGATCCACTCGATCAACCTTTACGGGCTGGGATGGTTGCTATCAATGTACGTCTACTGTTTACCACGCCTTACTGTAATGTTCATCAACCCCTTACCCACCAACGGCTAATCTCAATGATTCATGCAGTGCAGATTTGATGTTTGCCGCGCAGGCCCTGACGAAACCTCGGTATCCATTGGTTGATGTGGAAGGAAATGTATTAAACCTGCCATCAGCGTTCCGTGCTTTTAATATCACACTCGAGTCACCTTCTCTATCCGGGCCGGGTTTTCGAGACCTCCTATCGCTTACACCCCCCATACACGAAGATATAGTAGACGTATTCCTGCACCTCGGCGAATTCTCGAGCATTGTGGAATTGTACTGCAATCGAGATCTTGATAATTTTACCCTCGACCTGATTGCAGATATTCGGAACCAGGTACATCATCGACTATTTAGCCTACCCGACGAACACGATTCAGCTCAATGCATTATCCAACAATCAAATGACTCAGGGGACGGTTCCCAATCTCTCGAAGTCTATCATACCTGCAGACTCTCCGCTCTTCTCTATGCGGTTCATGTCACCTTCCCAGTACCCAAGTCCTCCACACTCCGAACCACCCTCCTCTCGCAACTTGTCGAAAAACTCCATGATGCGTATCCAACGATGTCCTATGCTGTGCTTCTTTGGTGCACTACGGTGGCTGCTATTGCAGCAGAGGGGATGATACATCGCCAACCACTGGTCTTACTGGCAGAGAAGCTCCGTCAAGACTTGCAAATCCAGGAGTTGACTCAGTTTACAGAAATACTCCGGTCCTTTGCTTGGGTGGGGGTCGCGTGCTTGGATGGGTTTTATAAACTGTGGGACGAGATGATGCGGCTGAGCTGAACGTACATTATCCAATATCTGCCACGCTCATCCCTTCCTCGAAGCATCTGCTGCGTCGATATTTCAGGGATGTCAGGTCCCGACCGTTTGCAGCAATTGGGTCTTCTTAAGATGGGAAGGTAACACCACCTATGTCAGCGAAGGCGATCGACCAATAGGGGAATTACAGAGACCGACAGACGACCATGCATGCATACCTGTGGGCGCAGAAGCAGGACGAGGATCTAGTCCAGTATTGTCCAGATACTCGGTTACGACCAGAAATGGCACTCTACTGCAACCCACTTGACGCGCAGACGCTTTTCTTAGTCTCGGATAGCTCGCCGGTTTTGGGATCTAACACAGATATCAGAAAGTCCAAGAGGCAAGGCTTTAATACGAGATACACTGTCAAGACTCCAGGACTCATTAAATATTTACTAGATGATGTCAATGTGCGAATGCTGGGGAGAATTTGTCCATGCCCTCCCGGTCTCCACAAAGGCTGCAAAACTATGGAATACTCAGTGCTCGCCCTCTAAGCTATGACTATCATGGTTAGTGCATCGGAAACATACACGCCAAAATAAATGTGATAAAGAAGGTCGATGTGTACTCAAAGTCTGTATTGTTGTGAATTGGGGAATGCGAATCAATCCTGGGGGTAACTGCCTTCTCGAATGAGAAGTTCGATCCACGGGAATATCAGTTTAACCAGGCTCATAAAAAGATGAAGATCTACCGAAAATCCTGCATATATTATGCAAGTATCCGCTAACCACAACTAGTGGATATGCTTGTCTCGGCCCTTTCGGAAGGGCGTGGTCATGTATTCTCTGCGCGGACCACATATAGCATGAATCCTGGGACTCATTGGGACATGGGGACACGTACGCCAGTCCTGAGAGCCACTTGGAATACGCCCAGCTGCAGTTGCCCTGCAACCACGATCATAACAAGCGGTATTGCCGATGATATCGAAATGATATATCCTTATAGTTGAGTCTGTCAAGGGTATATAACGGGGGCGTATCCTCTCTCAGAGCACGATTTTCCTTCATTGCAGCATTGAAACCGTTACTTACCCTCCCAGACGGACACACGGAGATGACACACGGGAGCTCTTGGTAAACTCAGACGAAACTTGCTCGTCCGTCAGCCCCAAACAAGACCTTGACTCCGTGTCGACCCCTCAATGGCAATAATGGAATATTGCAGGTGACATAATGGACTTTTCGTACGGCTCATAGTACTTCATGGAGTATTCGTCACCATCGCAATAGAACCTGGCAAAAAAAGGCGCAAGATCCCTGCTCACAACTACACCCAAAGACGAAGTAACTATAACAATAGCTTTCTAGCCTGGTTACAAACTCATTATGGAACTCACCAAGTCCGTCCAAGCCAGGATATCAAGCCTGACGTGAAATGCACCTGATATTTCAGTTTGATGACCGCATCAATGCGCTCATCCATGGAATGCACTGGACCAGTGTTTTTAATAGTCTATTTGTTTATCGGGGTTACCATACGCAATTCAACCGATCCGAACAGTTCAGTTCGACTTCATCTAATGAGCTATTGTTGAAAACGCCTGTTGCGGCGCCAATTAGAATCTTCAATTACCCTAGCGACCGACGAAACTGGGATTGGGACCATGCACCCGGACCAAGCAATGGATTGTTATGTTTCTATCCTTTCGATTGAATGATGTGGAGACGCAATCCAAGAAGAGAGTGTCTAGCCGTCGTTAGATGCTTAGCTGAAGTACAATGGATGATTGCCGGGGTCAAGCCCCATTGATCTACACGAATCACTTTATAGCCAGTATCTCCTGGTATAAAGTGAGTGTATGTTTTCTTTTGAAGTAGAAGGTCATTCTCGTTTGCGTATAGAGCCTTAACTACTTGAAAAGAGAAGCGCTATACGATCTGCCACGGAGACAGTCAGTCAGGTCTGGCAATATATCTTGGACTACTACTAAGCACGGCTTAATCGCGCGGAGACTTAATCGTATTGATGACTATCTAACGGAGGTGAACTATCTAGAACTACTAGTGTCTCGACAAAGAACGTAGACATGCCACCATTTATCACGACCTTGTTGTTAAGTAAGGATTGTCCGTCTTCGAATACATCGTACGAGAACATCCAGTATACAGATAAAAATCGGTCGTTGAAGGCGCAGATTATCTTGGACAATAGAAGCCCAGACATGAATGCTCTCGCAGCATTGAACCAGTAAAGGGGTATTAACCAGCACTGACATGTCAGGATGATAGAGCGTGGGCAGGAAGAAAGATTCCCTTCGTAGACGTTGAGCTCATTTTCAACCCAGCAGCTTGGTAAAACATAATCATCCTGTTGACCTTTAGAACAGGCCATCTTTCCCTGCAAGGCAGTGAAGAATCGCTCGATCGTACTGTAGTCAGATCATTGAGTGTAAATAGCTTCGTGCGTCAGGAGCATTGCATATCTGCGTGGATCAACATGTTGAAAGCGACAGACCGGCCGGTACACGAGGAACATGGCATTTCCTCGATGAGAGCACGAGGTGCAGCGGACGTCCGCAAAGCATATCTCTTGACTCTCGAGACACACAGTAGCCGGTGTACCGTCAAGAGCGGAGTGAAGAGATTGACTGTTCCAGATGTCAGTCACTAGGATTGTGCATCAGACACCGCGTTGCTATCTGGGACTGGGCGTTTTGCCTCACGGGGGACGAAAATGGGAAATCGAGGAATCCTTAAGGACCTGCGCTCCTGTCCAAGGCGGGATCCCGGGTAGCACTACAGGGTAGTTCTATATTGCCCTTGGAGTTCCCTGAATTGTAGGGGGTGGACTGTACACTGCAGGACCACGAGCCACTAGGACCGTGATCACGTTATTGAGTATTATCCACTCTCTGACCACCCATATGCGACGTGGAGGGAGGGGTAGGGAGGAGAGCCATGTCACGCCAGAGACCCCGGCCGGAATTGTGCGGCGTGGTGGTAGGAGGGGAGGCAGTAGCTGGTAGGGTACGGAGTACGGAGTAGTGGCAGCGGCACGCGGCGGCGGCGGGTAGTGGGCGCGCGGCGGGGGGCGGCTAGCTGGCCGGGGGCAGCCAGACGCTTTCGCAAAGAAAAGTTAGCCATGAGCTTGCAAACAAGTCAAACACTAGCTATGATAAGCATAAGCCTCGCATACACATACAAATGCCAAGTACAGGCCTCGCACGCAGAAACCAAACACCAAGGAAATAGCTATGAAAGCTAAGAGAGAAAAGACCGCTTGCAATGAGTTCTGTCCTCTTTTTTCTCCACATACACAGCAACTGTACAGTGGTTTATACCGCGCAGTGACATACTGCATTCTCATACGATCCAGCATATCCTCGGGGCGGATTTGGAGGCGCTAAGCCTCGCAATTCATAATTCTGCCTCCAGATCTGGAACGCAGTATACGTCTTCAGGGAGATAGGCTGGGCTTGTGGTGTATGTTATTGGCCATACGACGGGTGGTTTGTTAAACCAATCAGTCTGGGTTGCGACTTCGACGGGATACTGGCTATAAGCCTGTAGATACTGAATAAGGGTGTTGATTCCAGGGATGATTTGGCGAATTCGTCGGATTCTTGTGGAATCGGAGCCGTGCTGTAGGAGTCCTGTTAAGCTCTTGATTGGATAAGTGATGTTCGATGAAGGACTGTGTTTCGTAGTCTTCGCGGTCTTTTAGCATGTTTGATAAGCTGGTTGGAGTTGAGCGTTTCTTTGTAATATTTCTCAGGATCGTGATCTGTGATTCCTGAGGGTAGTAATGGATCATTTGCTTGGATTTTGTGGCCGGAAATTGGATCTGGCGATGTTGGAACGTTGGTAATATTCTCCATGTGACTTATTCATCTCGTAGAATCAGGATAAATCTTTAGTATGAGTATTAAATCATAAGATCTGGATAATAAGGGCTCATAGCTTAATCCACTCGACTACAATGCCAGGTATATAGATCGTATGTCCCAATCGTCAGGGGAGATGGTCAGGGGAGATGGTCATATTTATAGACAAAGAGGAACCAGCAGAACGTGAATACCATCAATGAAAGGGAATATCCCTGGAAATGAATGGTGGCTGTAGAGAATAGCCGGGGATTCTTTGTTCACTACAGCTATTCATGCAATTCTTTATCACCCGCTTCCAAGAGATTAGACAATCAGGGAATGCACAGTAGATTGTTGACTCATTGGCTTTGTTAAAGCCAACCAATGCACTCCGTATAAAGAACAAAGTTTGACATCCTACCCATTCATCAATTCATTACCCCATCAAAGGCAAAAGCATAAACGCAGAACCAACCCCCAATCAACGAAGACAATCCACTTCACCGCAACGTCTCGGTATGCGCCACAACCCTCCATTCGCCATCGGATCCTTGGCTCCATGTGGTCGAGCCCATGGCGCGGTAGTGCACCTTCCCTCTCGACGCATTGATATTATAAGTGACGGTTCCAGCCATGAGATCGATGATGATGACGCGGACCTCGCTGAGTTCGAAGGCGTCGAAATGATGAAAGGGCGGCTTCAGCGTGTGTTGCAGAGACGGCTCTCCGTCGAGCGTCAAGATGGGCGTCTCGGGGAAGATCAGATTGGCTTCTGGGTTGGACAATTTCTCAATCTCCGGGGCCGGGTCGGCGGAGGTGAGGGCGGTCCAGAGACTGCGCTCTTTGCTGAGGAGGTCGTCGCGGATGCGCTCGTGGATGGAAGGCATTGTGGTGGTTTTGTCACTGTGGTTTTTAATCCGTGCGCCAGGAGAACGATAGGGTTCGACGTACCTGGACGTTCCGTGGTTCCCCTGTGTCGAGTATACTGTAGAGTGAGAGATAAATACAGACAAGGTTGGAAGAGGTCCATGGATCAGAGATTATATTCTTATATTCTTATATTCTTATACTCCGCCGAATGGCCTTGAAAACCCCGTGACGTCATGGGACTCGGGGCACGTGGATGACGTTGTTGTGCTCCGTCATTTGTTATTCTTTATTTCTATTCTTATCCTTTCTTCGTATTCTATGTTCTTATTTCTATACTGGGATCTCAGCTGTATCATGATATACTATGCTTACGACGACAAGAATGCATCCTAGCCGGGACGGCATATTAAATCCCACTATAGCTGGTCGGCTCTTGTTGATCTACACGGGACGATCTCCGTACTACTTTTCCCTAGAATATAGATTCAACAGAATCAGTTGTATAATTGCTATTATAATTCCATTCATGTAAAATGACGATACTACCGTAGATTAGAAGACTGGAGGTGAATTATGCATAAAGCTTATCATTCGAAGGTGGAAACCATAGACCGGGAATCAAAAGGCTTACACAGAGAATCATCGACAATTCGATAGTGCGAAGAACAGAAGAGCTCTGCTATTCCTATTGCAGCCAAGCATATCAATAGCCAGATTGAAGCTGATAAAGGACCACATTCGGGGGTGGTATGATTGGCCTCTTATCGTATCAATGCCGATTCTTCTAGATAACGGCATCGTGGATATCTTGTTTATCTTTGGAGCTGATCGGCGGTTGCCGATGGATACAAGGCAAGGAGAAAAAGAAAAGAAGTTCGGCCAGGGGACCCATGCAAAATCTACTATATATAAACCATAGCCGGGCGCAATGCACAGAACCAGTCGATCCGGCACATCATTCGCACCATGCAGCTTCTCAAGTCTATCGCGACTGGATGGTTCCTAGGAAGCAGCCTGGGAGCGGCCAGCCCTGCCACCTGGCAACGCTCCCAGGTCGGCGTGGGCGACCAGCCAAAGGTGGCTCCGAAGGTGTTTATCGTGTCCATGGTATGACCCTCTCACGAGAAGTCAAGAAAAATGGACAATGCTCACATCGGGACAGTTTGAACCGGAAGCCGCTGCGTGGTGGGGAATTCCCGAGTTTGATCTCCTGGCGCATAACATCACCATCCCTGGTGCCTCGCCCATCTTCCCTGACGTTCACTGCACGGTCGATTACGACGTGTGTCAACTGATCACCGGAGAGGGCGAGATCAACGCCGCGATCACCGTGTCCTCCATTGCCCTCTCTCCCTTCTTCGACTTGACCCATACCTACTTCCTCATCGCCGGGATCGCCGGAATCAACCCCAAGGTCGGCACGATCAGCAGCGTAACCTTCGCCCGCTATGCCGTCCAAGTCGCCCTGCAATACGAGATCGACATGCGGGAACTGCCCAACAACTTCAGCACCGGCTACTTCTCCCAGGGCAGCTACGGGCCCGGTCAATACCCCAGCAGCATTTACGGCACCGAGGTCTTCGAAGTAAACGCCGAGCTGCGCACGCTAGCCGTCTCCTTCGCCCAGAAGGCCAACCTCTCCGACACCGCCGTGGCCCAGAAATACCGCAGCCAGTATACCATGGACGGCTACGAAGCCGCCACCCAGGCCCCTTCCATCCTGGAATGCGACGTCGCCACCAGTGATGTCTACTACAGCGGCGTCCTCCTCAGCGAGACCTTCAGCAACACCACCGCGGTCCTCACCAACGGCACTGGCGTCTACTGCACCACCGCGCAAGAGGACAACGCCACGCTGCAAGCCCTACTGCGCACCTCCGCCCGCAACCGCACCGATTTCTCCCGGATCATCGTCATGCGCACCGCCTCCGACTTTGACCAGCCGCACCCGGACGAGTCGGCCTACCAGAACCTCCGCTATGCCGACGCGGGCAGCTTCGAGCCCGCCATCCAGAACCTGTATCTCGCCGGCATCCAGGTCATCAATGGCATTTTGGACGGCTGGAACGCCACCTTCGCCGCGGGCGTCACGCCTTCCAATTACATCGGGGACATCTTCGGGACGCTGGGCGGGACTCCGGATTTCGGACCCGGTCGGAAACAGGCGCTCGAGGACGCCGGAGCGATCACCAAGAGGTCCTTCGTTCGGGGTGCGAGGTTGTAGGATATGACGATGTATTGATAACGTTTCCAGAGCTCATATATGATGATAAACTTCAAATAAAACAGTGAAACCAACGGAAAAAATCTGTTGCGAAGAAAAGAAATCATCATGGGCTGCGACCATGGTATGATTGCGCCCACCATCCAGTAGAAAATGAAGCTTTTCAATTCAGTACTATCACACTGGGCTGTGAGAAGTACACTGTACTCCACGGCCTGTTCGTGGTGAGCAGTGACGTTTCCGAGAACCACAGTTCGTTTTCCCGCAAGAACGCTTCTGAAATGATCGCCGGTGAACTAGTGGAACATCAGGCAACCGAGAATCCTCCGGGAATTAATTCGAATCCTTCCGGGATAGAACGAATAATGATCACGCGTGATTGAAGGAATTGTGGGTATTTGCTGAAAATGAACTCAATTTTCAACGCGAACATTAACCGAATGCTCATGGAAAAGGGGGAAGAAAAGACCATCACGGCGAGGAATCAGGCGTCTTTAATCGGTAGGTAGTGGCACGGTACCATCAGGTCTGGACTGATTGTCTAAGCTTACTTTCGAACACAAGTCTGTGCTTCCTTTCTGGTCATGGTAGCATTAGGAGTCGTTCGTATACATAGGGACTTCGGACAAGGAGCGTCTTTTCCCCATATTATAATAATATATCAATGCATCGGAAGGCGTGAAGGGAAAAAGAAAGAAAAGAAACGAAAAGAAAAGAAGAAGAAGAAGAAGAAGAAGAAGAAGAAGAAGAAGAAGAAGAAGAAGAAGAAGAAGAAGAAGAAGAAAAACATTAATAGTATGGCAAGAATGAATACTTATGTGGATCGAAAATTCCCAGTTAATTTCGGCTGGGACCATGACTTCCTCGCTCACTCTGATCATGTGGATCCATTTCCACCAGTTGCACGCAACTGGAACTGTCCGGCTGGGGGCCCATGTAATCGACCGAGTAGGAAATCGTTTTGTTAATATGACTTATGCTGTTCATTCGTTCCCTGCCAAAGGTACGTCGTCCACTGGGCGTGTTCCGGTCTTCATAGTAGGAATGGTTGGTGGTGTTGCCCAGTAACTTGGGAAAGATGTGGACGAGCATGGCTCGGAGCGTGGGGAGACAGGCGCAGATGATGGTGATTTGCACTTCGAGGACGGACCAGTGCGTGATCGGTTGAAGTTGGACTAGGGTTGCGTGAGTTTGAGGGATCGAGAGCGCGGGTGATGTCGAGCAGTCACTTACCAGTACGGTTGTTAGACCCTCGGTTGTAGTACAAGACAATCACTCGGATAATCGCAATGGCAGTCAGCCTGTTTGGCCTGACAGTTAGCAGGACGGACGAGGGCCACGGGAATAGTGAAGATGTACGTACACGATACCCAAGCCGAACATCACACCGACACCCAACTTCCTCCGCGCAGACAGGTTCAGTTTGCTAACTTCGTAAACCGGCATCAGCACCATGATCGTATCCACCGCGATATTGACGAAGGCGTTGGCGAATATGATCGTAATAAAGTCCATACAAGTCCCGTCCCGGGGGAACTCCCATTCATCCCATGACAAATGGGCGGGGGTACACCGGAAGCAATCAGTAAATACCCAGGTAACTGCGATAGCAACATTCAGTCCGATAATGGTGAATGTGGTGTAGCGGAATACTTTTGACTGGAAGATCCTCAATAAGAACAGACACACGGAGATTTTCGCCAGGGAAACTTGTATCTTGTAGATCAGGTCGAATGCGTAGAAATACTAGGCAGAAATGAGCCAAAGGGACGAGGTCTGATTCAGGAGCAAGCAAGGACAAACCTTGAGCATGATCGTGATATTATCCATCGGGGTAATATCCCATAAATTCTGCCCAAAGCCGTAGTGGATCACTGAGAGTGGTCATTCCCTTAGCAACTCATGATCGTAAGTTTACACTGATTGGGCTTACCGGCTATATTGAGACAGAAGATCACGACTGCCAAAATCTGGTTGTCTGTCTTAGCTCAAGAGCATGGGAAAATAGTGGAGATACGATAGGTCTCACATAGGCCGCGATAATCGTGTAATCGTCCGCACCCCAGCCGCCACCAATGCCCATGAATTTAGCCACAATTCTATTGACGAAAAGGATTGTCCCAAGAATGAGAGGGATGAGTGTGGCAGCCTCTATCTCGGGACGTCCCTTGTGGGGGGGTACGCCACATTGATGCTTGCTAAGTCGCTGGGTGACTGCATGGTGTTAGATATCAAACGGAGGTCCGGGATTAACCCTAGATACATACAGATCATTTCTCTTCCAGTACAGGTTGCCATAACACACATGGTCACGGCGTCTGCATATCCGGTGTCGTTACAGAGGCATGGTATATTGGTCGGTGCGCATAATGTTGAATTATCGACGAATGCCTGTACCTGGCAAGTGGTCTGCGACACGGTTAGTCCGAGATCTCCGCCGCTGACAGGATTGGAACGTACGGCGCATTGAGGGAAGGTGTGGCTAGATTCTGAAAATGCTGCCGCTGCCCCAGCTGCCAGGCTCGCTGATACGAGAACCAACGCTGGACGTAAAAGCATGGTGGCTGATATTTCTCCCCCGGGTTGAAAGTGGTCGGGGAAGCCAAGAGGGGTGGAATCAAGATCATTCTCTCCAGAATGCCCCCCGGCGGGAACCGCTGTCTAATATGTAGTCCCGGAACTAAGTGCCAGCGGGCAAGCTTCGGTGCGATCCACTCGGCAGTTAACCTTTAAGAGGCTCCAACTCGTTCACGAACTAAGATGGGCTAGAGAAGAAGCTCGTCATCTAGATCAGCCGGGGAGTCCGAGTGGGTGGGACGACTCGTATCGTCGACAGAACAAGTTGGCCAGCGCCGGCGTAATAGTTTGGAACATGGCGGCAACCCGAAGTACGAGTTACTTCTTATTTGTTAGTTGCCAAGTAGAAGCACCAATCCCATTTTAAGAAAACCATGGGACGGACTCTGAAACCAATCCACGGCGTCCCACAGGCTCAACCGCCCCTCTAGCATGTTCGCCCCCATTAGGTTGCTCTTCAGATTCGCTACGGCGGACGGATCCATTTAAGGTAACTGTTGTAATGAAGAAAAATTTTGACCGGGATAGTAGACAGCGAACATGTCCTCTAGCGCTCCTGTACGGAGTAAGCTTCCCTTGGAATCTCTGTAGCATTCGGTTCTATTCACGTTGACCCAGAAAGGAGCGAAGGATTATGTCCGCTGACTATCGTGCCATCAAGTATGCGACGATGGTTGTCTGAAGCCCCTGTGACTCCTGCGCACGTCTTTCGACCGTAGAGTAATACCGGGGACCATTGCCTCCGATTCAGCAAAGAAGTAGACTTCGGTCAGCGATACGACCGTGAGCTGTGGGCACTATCTACCGTCCTTGAATCCATGGAGCTTGCTTGAAAGTTGATGTTCTTCACTTCGACTGGTTGGGAGGGAGTGAGTGGTTAGGTAATCATTTGGTTTGCCACAATACATATGGAGTATCCGTACTGGATGTATCCATGGATGTCCGTATGCACATACATCCATTATGTGCATTGGTCTTGATCTACGGAGTTAGTAGTATGGGAATCAAGACACTTATCTTAGTTTCAGTTGTGTATCAAACTTTTTTTGATACCGCTACTCCGTAGTGAGATTACCTATTTTTCAATTGGTTCCCTCAAATTCTCAACGTTCTGGAATATCCTATTAATCAAGTGCAGGTGAATTGTCAGGGCTACCGTATCTTAAGTAGGTTACAGTAGGGTTAGTATTACTTATCCGTACTCTGTACTCCGTACGGAGTACGGAGTACTAGCACAGAGTAACTGAAAGCTGGAGGGAAATTAGACTTGCTAAAAATGATCACTCACTATACCCAAATAGGAATCCAGAGAGAATCACGCTCTCTTTTCTAAAGGTTCTTGTTTTCTAATAGGTGGACCGGGGTCTGGTAACTGAAATGTTAACCAGCCCTCTGGGTCTCTTAATTTATATCAATAAAATATTCTGAATCAAGCACTCCGTAGTAAATTGCCCAACATGTGGTCTCATTTCCAGATAGAGTAGGTATCAGGTATCTATTAGGTAGCTCGGGCTCCAGATCTGGCAAACAATTCACAAATTGGATCCACTTGAGAAGTTAATTTTCATTTTGAGTATATTCCGTATATCCGACATTCTCTACTCTGTACGGAGTACGGAGTACGGAGTACGGAGTATTACTTCTGCCATCCATGGATATCTTCAATTCTACCCATCAGTCTACACCCAAACAAGTCGAAAATCTGAATTTTCCACCTCCTTTTCGCGGAGGAAATCGTGATTGAAACTTTGAATTTAATAGTACTTGGTTGCTAAAATTAAATCCAGCGAAACACCAGCTAAACCGCCTTATTTTTGTGTGTTTTCTCATAATCTTATTTCGCTTCGGCTGTTCGGATGGAGGTGAGAACTCTGATTTGATGGAGACCGTGCACTCTCGGGCAGACTAACTCCCGAGATCCCGTGTAGGACTGGCAGATAATCCCAATTCTAGACACATTTCTCACCTCCAGTGGTTCCATAACCTTCCACATTCAGCCGGTCGGCTAAGAATAGTTTTGTGAACTACCGGGCTTACTGACGCAGCCACCATTCCTGGTGCATTTATGGATATACAAAAAAAGGTACCGCTTTTGTGTGTTTTGTAATATAATACTCTGTATTTCAACCTTTTATTGGTGAATGATAGAATCGCAAAGTACCGTGACCTGTCCAATAGTACGGAGAGTACGGAGTACTAGGTAGTACCAGGTTACCAGGTAGGTACTCTGTACTAGGTAGGTAGAGTAGGTATGTACATACCTATCCATGGACGGGTACTGAGGTATGTATGTATGTACATACATACATACGTACGCACATACCTCCAGGGCTAGTGGACGGGACTGTAACTCAGCTTCTTCTACTCCGTACTCCGTATAAGCAAAGGCGATCGGCTACAATCCAGCCAATGGATTGCATCTACGTAAAATACCGTTTCCAAGGCTTTAGAGGTTACAACCGGTTGCAACTTCTCGTACCTATCAGGAATGGCCCAGAGACAAGGCTCATGATTGCGATGGATATCATGATCCAGGTTCAAGTTCTCCCTGGTCATAAAGGCCAATGGAACCATTTGAGCGATGACGCTGACTGTACAGAAATGGAGTTGGGCACAGTTATCTCCGCAAGCTCCGTGATGACATGAGGAAACACATCAGGCAATCAATATTAAATGTCTTTCATCTTCCTCTTCGCTCATCGCTTCGAACGAGAAACTACACTCACCGGAACAACAATGTCAGTATTCCAGGCCCAGAAGACCGCCCTCATCACCGGTGCAGCATCCGGGATCGGGTTTGCTGCCGCCAAGCTCTGTCGCAGCCGGGGAATGCACCTCGCCTTGCTCGACATCGATGCGGTTCACCTGCGCCAAGCACAAGAAGAACTGGCCACCGTGAATCCTTCCCTCAAGACTGAATCCTATCAAATCGACGTCGGCGATAAGAATCAGTGGCGCAAAGTTGTCGACCAGATCAAGTCGGCCTTCACCCACGTCGATCTCGTCCTTTTAAACGCGGCCAGACAGCAAAGGGCACAGAGTCAGTATGAAGGGAAGCTGAAGCCGTGGGCTGATGTAGAATCTTGGAAGCAGGTTCGTGTTCCTGTCACTCGACTGTAAGCTATCGGACCGAGCTGACGGGAAGAGTAGACGTTCGACACGAACGTCTTCGGAACCTTGAACGGCGTCGAGGCCGTTCTCCCTTTGCTCTTATCGTCTACCACATCTAAATCGATTGTGATTACTGGTTCCAAGCAAGGGATCACGAATCCCCCAGGAGCCAGTACTCCTGCCTACAATGCCTCAAAGGCGGCTATTAAGAACCTGACGGAGCACCTCGCGCATGACCTTCGGTCGGATCCGGCGACGGCGCATATATCCACGCATTTGTTCATCCCGGGATGGACATGGACTGGGTTCATGGGGAATGTTGGGCCGACGCACGAGGACACGGTGACGAAGATGTCTGGGGCGTGGTATCCTAGTCAGGCTGCGGAGGTACTGGTGGACGGAGTGGAGAAAGGATCGTTCTATATTTTCTGTCCTGACGGGGACACCGATTGGGCTTTGGATCAGGCTCGGATGCAGTGGGCTAATGATGATATGATCGAAGGGCGACCGGCCATATCTCGTTGGGAGACGAGTTGGAAGGAACGGGCCGATGAAGGGATTCGGGCGGATGCTGTACGACGGAGGACGTAGGTGGCGCTTTTCTTCTCATCGAGCCACGCAAGTCCAGTATTGGTTCGGGAAGTCTCTTCAATGTCCAAGTTGGCTCGGGGCCGCGCGCTCGATCTCCTTCCGCTTTTGAAAAAACCCTAAAGACTCGTATAATATCTGGAACCACAGCGTCCGATTCTCCCTGAGATCTAGAAGTGGATATGGATGGAGTATATGTACGTACAGTACCTTGATTACTGATAATATGCTGCCAAGCGTCGTACCGTGCGACAAAGATAAAGTTGCCGAGAGCATTCCACGATCAATGCAACCCAACGTCAACGATCGCCGGATTTGTCCGGCAATGAGAGATGATGAGGTTCGCGGGGGTTTGTCCAGCTGGATTCTATCGGCAGGCAAGGCACAGGAGCTTCAGTCGTTTATCATCCTCGTCCGGTAAGGATGCAACGTTCTTATCATCCATGACGAAAGGGAGAAACTTGATAAGCCGGCGTCCGTGAGAAGTCAAGGGTCTGCATCCCTTACTGCCAGCCTCTCCACCTTTTGTCGTTCTTCTCTTCTATGATCTCTCCATCTTCTTCTGTCACCGCTGCCGGCAGGAGAATGGCGTCGAACCGTGTTCCTTCTGACGTGGAGCAACATGATACCTTGAGTTGTTTACCAGAAGATACTAACAAATGGGTTACCTATGCATCGGCTCCAGGTGTGATCGAAGATGTCGTTCAAGTGATTGATCACCAGGCCGAACGGGCTCTGTGTCGTCGTTTCGACCTTCGCCTGTTGCCCGTTCTGGCTGTCATGTGTAAGTTCAATCCCCAATCCCTTCCATCGGAACCGTTGACTGATCTCTGTTGGTAGATTTGTTCAATGCTCTGGATAAGGGCAACCTGGGAAATGCCGAAACCGATGGAATGAGCAAAGGTAAGGCCCAGCTCGTTCTGTCGCTTTTATACCGTCCGCTCACATTGACAGATCTGCACTTCCAACCCAACCAGTATAACCTCCTCCTCTCTATTTTCTTCGTCCCCTATGTGATTTTCGCACCACCGTTTGCCATGCTGGGCAAACGCTTCAGCCCCGCCCGGGTGCTGCCAATCCTGATGTTCAGCTTCGGCTGTTTGACGCTCCTTTCGTCCGCGACCAAGAATTTCGCCGGCCTGTTCACGCTCCGATGGTTCCTGGGCATGTCAGAGGCAGCATTCTTCCCCCTCGTCATCTACTACCTAACGACCTTCTACCGTCGCAGCGAACTAGCGAGACGACTCGCCATCTTCTACGCCGCCTCCAACATCGCCAACGCCTTCTCCGGCCTCATCGCGTTCGGCGTATTCCAAATTAAGAACTCCACCATCCCCAACTGGCGCTACCTCTTCATCATTGAAGGCACCGTCACAGTCCTCTTCTCCCTCTTCGCATACTCCTATCTCCCCCGCAGCGCATCAGAAGCCGCATTCCTCTCCCCCGACGAAAAAGCCCTCGCCTTCCACCGCATCCAAGTCGACTCCAGCGCCATCGTCAACGAACCCTTCCACCTGCGCGCCGCCCTCGCCATCTTCCACCACCCCAGCACCTACGCCTTCCTCGCCATCGAAATCTGCCTCGGAGTCCCCCTCCAAGGCGTCTCCCTCTTCTTACCCCAAATCGTCCAACGGCTAGGCTACAGCACCGTGCAGACGAATCTCTACACCGTGGCGCCAAACATCACCGGCGCCATCATGTTACTGATCTTGGCCTTCTGCTCCGACGCCACCCGTCTCCGATCCCCCTTCATCGTCCTCGGCTTTCTCTTCACCTTCGCCGGTTTCCTGATCTACGCTTCTATCACGGACGTGCACGCCCAGATCCGTCTCGCGTACTTCGCCACGTTCATGATGACTTGGGGGACCTCCGCCCCGTCGGTGTTGCTGAGCACGTGGTACAATAATAATATCGCCCATGAAGGCCGTCGCGTCCTCCTGACCAGTCTCGGCGTGCCGTTGGCGAATCTGATGGGTCTGGTCAGTAGTAATGTCTTCCGTAGTCAGGACCAGCCGAAGTACATGCCCGCGTTGATTACCGTGGCTGCATTCGGGGCGACGGGGGCGGCGTTGACGGCTTGTTTGGGCGGGTACATGTGGGCGGATAATAAGAGGCGCGATCGGAGGTCTGGAGTGTCGGTTCGAGCGTCGGATGTGCCCACCGAGCGATTGAGAGATGGTCCTGCAAGTGAGGAGTTCCGGTGGTTTTTGTGATGTCTTACGGAGTTTATGAAAGCCAGATAGTCATGATGGAATGTGTCGATACTAGTACTAGTCACACTTCAATTCTATTCCCGGATCTGGAGCATGTGGACGCTTCATCCCGGGCTCCTATGGTATGAGACAGGCCTGTATTTGCTCGTCTTAACGTCAGTCTTCCAAAGATAGATCTTTGACTCCTTCCGTAAAGGGTAATGGATGTCCTCTTCTGCCCATTCACCATTCTCTCTTTTCCCAAATAGACTGGCTTTGCACCTGTACCGCGGATATTGCCAGAGGCTCTAATCCAGATGATGAGAACATCAACCGTGGACTATCGACCCCTAAAGAGCTGGTGCTATGCCGGCGGTGCGTGATTCGACGCCATGGCAACCACGTCCGGCTCACAGGTGGCGACGTCCAACAATGCGGGCCCCCGACAACGCAACAGCCAATAGATGGCGTGTGGGAGCTCATCGACGCGCTCGCACCGCTGTCCCCGGCACCCGATACTCCTGGCGAGGCGATCGAAGTCCAGACTCGCCGGAGACTCGCGACAGGCCTTCCCCCCGGAGTCTGATTGCTGCATCTCTGACCGAGTGCTCCGTGGTCGATGGCCATTGAACACGATGGCTTTGATCGGGATCTGGTGCTGCAGAGCGGTCATGAGCTCTCCCATGGTCGTGCCAAAGGACGTGTCGCTGTCCACCGCGATGACCTGTTGCTCGGGTCGCGCGAGTTTGGCCCCAATGGCCGCCGGTAAGCCAAATCCCACGGTGGTCGGGCGGCCTGCGGTGATCAGCGACTGGGGGTGGGTACAACGGAAATGTTGCGACGTCCACAGTTGACACTGATCGATGCCGGTGGTGATGGTGATGGTGCTTTTCATGGGGGTTGTTTGGCGGTCCAGTTCGGCCACTACCTGCTGGGGTTGGGGACGATGGTGGTCGCTGGTCGCCGGCACCGTCACTCCCGCACGGGCATATGGCTTTTTCCACCGCTGGATTTGCTCCATCCATTCTCTGCGGTGCGTTGTGGGCGTCAGGAGGGAGAGTAAGACCCGTAGCGTCTCGGAGAGGTCACCGAGGATGATCTCGGTCGGTTCGATGACCTTTCCCAGCTTTGCTGCGTCAATGTCAAAATGCACGATACCTCGCCCGCCGCGATGCTTGTCGAGGGCCGTCGGGGCGAACCCCTCTGCGTCCCCCACCGCGCGCTCGTCCAGTTTGGCCCCGGCGACGATCAGCAGGTCGGCGTGTTGGATGGCGCAATTGGCATACGGGGCGCCATGCGGCCCCATCGTGTGCAAGGCCTCGTCGCGGGTTTCATCGAAGGATCCCAGACCGCGCAGCGTGGTCGCCACGGGGATTTGGGCTTTCTGGGAGATCTTCGCCAGCAATTGACAACCCCGAACCGAGGCCCGAACCCCATTGCCGGCACAGATCACCGGCCTTCGAGACTGGTTCATCACGTCGGCCACTCGGGCAATTCGATCATACCGGTGGTCCACGCCATCCCGACGGCGATGCTCCCCGTCCGTTTTTTCGACCACCAGCGATCCGTTGGATGCGTCTGGTTCCCGCGGGTCAACGACGGTATCCCCCAGGCCTGGGGATATGTCCACGATCGTCGGTCCCGGCTGTGGACCCGTGGCATGCCCGAAGGCCGCGTCCATCGCTTGGGGCAATTCGTGTAGCCGCAGCACACGCGCCCGCGATTTCACGTACGCCCTCACTCGGTCCATGAAATGGGAACGGGCGTCCGTTTCTGGCGTGGCCGATTCCTGTCCACAGATCACGACCATTGGCGTTCGATCCCGCAGGCCGTCCAGCATCGGGGTGACCATGTCCGCGCTACTCGGACGGTCCGTGGACACCAAGACGACGCCCGGTCGTCGTGTCGCCTTTGCGTAGCCCTCGGCCATATGACCGGCTCCCCGTTCCTGACGAGACGGAATCCATCGAATGATGCCCGACTCGCAGACCCGATGGAACTCGGCCAAGGCGCCGCTCCGGGGGTGCCCGACTAATTGAACACATTACTGATGGGTGCCCGCAGAAGGGAAATCTCTCCACGCTGTCCGTCACTTACAGACGTGTTCCACCCCGTGGCGAATGAGACTCTGGTGGAGTAATTCTCCCCCTGTCCATCCTCGACCGTGGTGGCTCTCCATGTCAGCGGTTGCTTTTCATCTGGCACGATGGAATTCGAGTCGGTTGGCTGGCTGTTCTTATAAGCAATTACACCCATGACGGCATCTCTCGCCACTCCCCGGTGGGAATTCGTATACTCCGTCGGTGGAAAGGACCGTCGGACAGATGGAGATCTTCATGTCCCAAACGGGTAACAGTCTACCCTGAGTCTTCCAGGCGTTGGCCACCTGGCATATCTTCCGGTACGATTCAGGATTCTCTGGGAATCCACATGAGGACCGGCCCTTACCGCTGGCTGCGGATCATCTATTTATCCCCAAGCCAACTTCCCCATCCAGGATATGAATTGGATGAATGTCATCAATCCCTAACAGCCGTGGCGCAGATCCTGATTCTCCGGCTTCACGAGACTGTCAGACGCAAGGGGAGTCGAAAGGGATATCAGTCGAGTACTTCGTCAGTAGACGTTCCTCGATATCTCTCCATCGAACAGACAAGCCGACATCCACCATGGCCAACAACATCTATCAATACTCCGTCCTCAGCGCCCTGATGCAGGGTCTCGCCCACGCCGGACCAACCGCCCAGCAGATCCTCACACACGGCGACCACGGCCTCGGAACGGTATCGCACATGAACGGCGAAATCATCATCGTGGACGGCGAAATCTACCACTTCACCGCACACAATCAACTCCGAAAAGTCGACGCGACCGAGATCTTCCCCTTCCTGATGATCACGCAATTCCGCCCAACGCTCACCAAACACCTCCCAACGCTGACCCTGTCAACCATACCAGCAGCCCTGGCACCGCTTCTCCCGTCGCACCAGAACTCGTTTCTCTCCGTTCGCATCGACGCCTTCTTCGACCAGGTCGCCTTCCGCGTCATTCCCGGCCAGTCCGACGCCAAGGAGTGGCTCGTCGACCTGGCGAAACGCCAACAGCACCACTCCGTGCATCGTCTCCGCGGCGTGCTGTTCGGATTCTGGTCGCCGAGTTTCAGCAACGGGTTCAGCATTGCGGGGTTTCATTTGCATTTTCTCGCTGCCGATCGGAGCGCCGGCGGCCATGTTACGGGGTTTGAGGCCCGCGACGTGACGCTTTCTGCGGCCGTGGTGCAGGAGTATCGGGTGGAGTTGCCTCAGGATGGCGCGTTTCATGAATCGCCCATTCGGCATTTCGGGGAGGATCTCTTGCATGCGGCGGAGGGATCTCGTTGATGGAGATTCCTGAATCCAGGCATCGTGACTCTATTCCCACGGACGTATGCTACATACTATCTCCATGAACAAAGACACGTAGGAACTCTTCAAAACCCCCAAACCAAAAAAGAAACAGAAGAAACACAAACGAAACACAAAAGATAAAAAAACCCCGAAGTTCCCCCGCAGGATTCCCCAACCCCTCGTATCACCCAAGCCACTGTAGATCACCAGTGAAGTCCCCAAGAACCGAACCATTCACTACTTATACAACTCATCTCCTCCAACCCTTAAAACCCACCAATCCCCAAACCAACCCCAGAAACCAAAAGTCTCCATCAAAATGTCCTCCCCCCTCCCCAACTTCACCCGCTACATCACCACGCACGACAACACAGGCACTGCCCAAATCCACTCCACGACCGAAAGCACCTGGACCAACTACGCCAACGACACCCTCCGCTTCAGCGTCCCCTACACGACGTCCGAATTCCCCGCAACACTCACCCACGACGCCGACCTCGTCGCGCACGAATCCCTGATGGCGGAGGGATCGCTGGGGCTGGTGAATCCGAACGGGACGGTGTGTCGGGTAGTGGACTTTGCGCCGGCGAAACGGGGAACGCGGGGTCTGATGCATCGGACGCAGAGTCTAGACTACGGGATTGTGCTGGAGGGGCGCATGGAGATGTGGTTGGATTCGGGGGAGATGCGGGTGTTGAAACGGGGGGATATCGCGGTGCAACGGGGGACGATGCACGAGTGGCGGAATCCGAGTGAGGGGGAATGGGCGAGGATGGTTTTTTTCTTGCAGGCGACGGAGCCGTTGAGGGTTGATGGGAGGGTGTTAGGGGAGGATTTGGGGAGTCAGACGGAGATTAAAGGGCAGTAGACTGGAGATTCTATCTGGAGCTGTGGGGTTTGGTTTGCTATGGCTTAGGGACCTCAAGCTATGCTGGGCCTTGGGCTAGGCATCAGGTATCTAGGGCTCTTTGTTTGGGTTCTGTGCCCCGTTGGGTTCGTTTCAGGGGCTTCGTGCTTGTGTCTAAGTCTGTAGTAGTGAAATGGATCGACCGTTTGATGTTGCACTGGTGCCCGGTTGCCCTCCTTGCCCTCTTAGTATTCTTACGCCCCTGGATGTTAGGACTCGACTGGTTTGTCTTTATAAAAACCATCGACCCGTGCTATTGAGATCGACTCCCGCTCGGGTTTCCCTCTCTTTACACAGCGCCCCAATCATGCGCGAAATGAACCAACAAGACCTCCGGGACAACTTACTCACGGCCGCCAGCGGGGGGAAACCGTCGGTCGTCCGATATCTACTGGAAAAGGGCGCCCCCATCGACCGCCAGGTCACATACTACGCCAGCAAGAGCGGCTGTGTCGAGGTGCTGCAGGCCCTCCAGGATCACGGCTGGAAGGTCAACGACCCAACGATCTCCGGCACGACGGTGCTTGCGTAAGTTCTCTGGCCCCGGGTCTACGAAAGATAGCTAAAAACCGACATGTTCCAGACTCGCCGTGGAGGACGAACACATGGTCCGCTGGCTGCTCAGCCAAGGCGCGGATCCGAACCGCGGCGCGCCCCTGATAGGGAAGGGAGCCGTAGCAGAGAGCGTACCGGACTCGATGGACGTGATCAACGCAGCCGCAGCGAAAGCGTCGGTGGCGGTGATGGAGCTGTTGATCAGCCACGGGGCGCGACTGGGCCAAGCGACGCCGTTGCACGCAGCCGCCTGGAGTAACCTCAAACCCGACAGCGACCGGATCCCGATGATCGAATTCTTACTGCGGACGGGTCTGGATATCAATTGCGTCGACCATGTCCGGGGGCCCTACTGTCGGGGCCGGCCGCTGGACTACGCGGTGATGGCGGAGAACACGCGAATTGTGGAGTATTTGCTAGAAAGGGGCGCCACGTTCCACCCGAAAAGCTTCTGGAGTCTTCGGAAAGAACTGCCGGCGAGAAATCGCGAGCTGGCTGGCATCTTGGATCGATATGCAGGGTTCCAGGAGGGCTTTGGCTTCGGCATCGCCCCCGTGGTCAGGCGGTACGTCCCAAGGCACCAGCGGTCTGACTCGGACGTTCTGTGGCTCCATGGGCGGCTCGAGGATACACGGCTGTCTGTCGCGGAGAAACTCATCTTGGATATGCCGCTTCAGCGGACGTGATGGGGTTGTTGGGAGTCTGGGGGGAGTTATTGGCGTTCGGTCGTGTAAATTCTATCTTGATATGCTCGAGGCAACTTTCTTTATATCGTAAGCTACGAGTTGCGTTATCCAACGCGTTCCAAATGGTAGAGCTCGGACAAACTCGTTATGCTTCTGGCGAGCTGGGTATGCACTCAGCTCTTCATGGATCATAAGTCTGGCGGAGTCATTCTCGAAATTTAGCCATCAATATCATATTCCTGTGGAGGGCGGCGGAAATTCAATTCAGGGGGTTGAATGGCAAGCCGAGTGAAGTCTTTATTCCCAGGGGAATGCCAGTTTCTGGATGTATGACTGTGAAGTCACAAATTGGAGGGTTACTGTATAGAATTTGAATTGTTTTCCACATTCATTAACTACCATATCTTAACTATCAGAAATGCCTTCACATTGATACAGTGCAATGATTTACTCCTTCCCTGACGGTGATTCATATCGAAGTGAGGATTGTGAATCCGAATGATAGCCCCTATATATATCCAGAAAGCCTCGCTCATCTCCCGCCTCGATCGTACAATCGGAGCACTACAAATATAGTAGTCTACTTTCGTTGCACTATTTCCTGACATCATGTACTAACAGTCGTATAGTCCCCTTCCCCAGAGGCGCACAATATAACTAGTAAACCGCGCCCGCCTATGAGAAATATTGGGCCAAGATCCTATAGCTAGAATACCACGTCTTCTAGCAATAGCTTCTATAGCGCGCCGATAATCGTGGTCAAAGGTTCTATCCAGTCTAGGGATAGCCTTCCGAGGTATCGCATCAACAAAAGAAGGACTACAACAAACTGAGCATTCTTGATCAGAACCTAAGTCTAGGGTTGGTTGCTCAGCATCATATCGCATCTCTCCCTGGAACAACTGGCAGCTTCAAGAGACACAGATACTGCCGCCAATAATGGCAGATTACCTGGTATCCGTCAGGATTTTTACTCAAAATCCAATTACAAACGAGATGCAGTGTACAATCTTTGTCTGATGGACAAAATCTACTCTGGTTCCCTTCTAGATTCAGCAAGTCTACTGCAAGAATCAGACGTGGACAGAGCCTCTGCAATTGTCTCCTGCTTAACCTCGAATAATCCTCAAGAGCTACAATTTAAAGCTCAACAAGCACTATCCTCACAAAATCATGCCGCTCTCGATGATGAGCTTCTTGACGGCGACGCTCAGTCAGTTCGTCCACGTGTGGCTGCATCTCTGGCAAACTTGTAGGTAACCAGGGCTGGGGCCCAAACAACAAAACCTGTGACGTTGCTTCTCTCGACGCTTCAATTCTCTATCGCGGCGTGGATATTTATGGATACCGGCGATGGACTGCCTAAGCAGTGTCCGGCTATTGTATAAAAGTTGGCTATAACCTCGACACGGACGATTCGAACGAGAGCTTTGATGCTCTCACACTTGATCAGACGTATATTCCTCCACAACCTATATCGCAAATGCAGCTATACGCTTTTCATTTCATGGGCACCGCTATCAACGGTCAGCACTCGTCCTATATGACGGCTGCTTCCTGGAAGAATACGAGCGCACAACTTCTTCCTCCGTAAATTACGGTCTCTTGGTAGGCCCAGTCGATAACCCGCGACGTTGGACTCTCCAGACCAGGAAACAGGAACCCTACAGACCTGCCTGGCCTTCCCAACGTCGTTAAAAATCATTCAAGATGTATATGACATTATGAGAAAGATCAGGAATACCGGGCTGCTTAATAAAGGTATTGAATAAGTTCTATCCCCCTTACTGCTATTTGATATCGTACTAACTAGAGCTCTAGATCCAAAATACTCTGCTCTTCGGTGTTGTTTTGTTTTACTTGCTACTATCACCACGTAAGTACTTGTCCTGACTTATATGCCAGATAAAGCTAATGTCTATTGGCTCTAATCAGTACATCTCACACGTATATCCAACATCGCTTGGATGAGTGAAAGCCCACGGCGAACGCCATCCCAGTATCACCCGGCCCGATATGTCCCATGAGCATCTTAAAGCACTGGTCCAACAGCTGGCATATACCAACATCCAAGATCTGATCATTCGCCAACCAAACGAAATCGCTGTGGAACC
The DNA here is from genome assembly GCA_009193565.1 of Aspergillus coremiiformis. Taxonomy (NCBI): domain Eukaryota; kingdom Fungi; phylum Ascomycota; class Eurotiomycetes; order Eurotiales; family Aspergillaceae; genus Aspergillus; species Aspergillus coremiiformis. Next base: position 17,294 of record ML739042.1, on the reverse strand, counting down.
CAGATTATCTAGCAGGCATGAGACGTTTACTGCCATAGCCATAGTAGCGCAGAGCATCTGCACGAAATACGAGGAGCAGCAAACGACAAACGCCAGAAGACCAGGGTCCCGATTCCCAACTTAGAAACCTGGAAGAATTCCAATTTGGCGAGCATTCGACTATAGTTCGGTATCCATCTCAACATGACAGACAACTGTCACTTCCTCGCGGCAACTCGTCTGCCTCCGGTGTCGCAGACTAGGCTTCGACTCAGTTCTACGAACTTCCGGCAGACGGGTGGTTTATCCCGTTCGCGTGTGAACCCTGTGATGCTGCCAGGCCTTCCCCCTGGACCGGCACGCAACACCTGTCCAGCCGCGAGCAGAGATTCATCCGCTCTTACGGTCAGTCCGCTTCTGTGGATTCGGCCGTCCGGCACAGTTGGCCCAGCTCCGCGAGGCGATTCGGCATAAGGAATCGTTAACCTGTTCCTCCAGATGCTCTAGCCGTCTACAATGACTGTCGTTCCCAATGGCCGAGAATCTTGCCCAAAAGTCCTAGGAAGATGTTTATCGTCTATCACATCAAGCTAGCTTGGATCGTCAATCACTATCGAAATGAGACATCGATCCCGGCTCGGATATCAACTTACCGGCGGCCATCAAGCCGTATCTCCTCTAGGTCCTCGACTGCTATTCCTCTCATCTGGCTCTGATAAAGGCAAAGTAAGCTGCTGGAAACCACTGAGGGATTCATATAGAATCGCTCGCTGTCTTGGAACAGAGAAGAGCGTGGCCAGCAAGAGTGGAGAGCTGGAATTATCGTCTTCTCTTTTTTTCGCCTGTGCTTCTATGTTACTGAATTTGATCGGACGCCCACTCCCCCCACGAGCTTTTTCGGTGGTGTGCGCAGTGGAGTGTTTGGTGGTTCGAGACCCTCTGGAGAACTGCCCTCTTCCTAAGCGCTTGTTCGTGCGTATTCCGCGGAAAAGGAACGGAGTGTTCAGACAGACAGACCGTAGCAGCTAGAGAAATGGAAGGGAGGTCTGTCGATGGCTATTTAAGCAACCGGTACAGAGTAGACATCACTCCACACTGGAGATAACCTGATACATCGTTTGCATGCCTCACTTGTGGTAGCGACGGCCTTTTATTCCTGTTGGGGTCTTGGGTCTTTTTCTAGGAGTTTCGGGGGCGGGTGTTGGTTGGGTTTTATTAACGGGATTTGACCACTTCATGTTGTCCCTTGCGACTACGGGGTCTTGGGTTGCTCGGAGTGGCAGTGTTTTTCTATGTATGTTACTTAGGGTTGGGTGGTTTGTTACTACCGGAGAGATATTTTGAGCTTGGTAAGAGGTTCTCTTTTATGGGGGTTGGGATAGCTTGGAGACTGCTACATACAGTCCCTGAGGCGATGGAGTGTAATTTACAGTATCCTTACTCCAGCTGGAGTTTATATTAAGAACATCAATGGTTCAAATTATATCACAACCTTGCCAGCGTCCAATAGGGACCAACATTATATCAAACATTATGTATGGAGACATCAATGCACATCAAGTGTTCCAAGGGACCAATATCCAGCCCGTGAGGGATTTGAAAGAAAGAACGGAGCACCGCAAGATACAATATCAATCAGGAACAGAGGGTATAAAGCAGCACGAATATGCACAAATACGAGAAGACAGTACTCTCATACAGAGGTAGAGGGGGAAATGGAATACCACCACGCAGTGAGCCCAGTCAAAGCAATATGTAGGTGGTACTGCTCGTTGGAGCCAGAATCTAACATCATATCATCATTAATTTGGTGGTCCGCCGGGCGGGGAATCGCCGGCTGCTATCGGAAGCCGCTCCGTACGGTCCGTCAAAAGCACTCGGGGGTGGAAGGCGGGTCATTGGCGGGCCGGGCGGGCCTGGCGGGCCGGGGGTCCCGGGGCGTGACCCAGGCCGTCCTGGATATCCGGGAGGGGGAGGACGGGGATGACCGCGCGAGGGTGGACGGGCATGGGGGAGCGGAGAGGGAGGCAATAATCCTGGGCCGGGGCGCTGGAAGCGAGGCGCTGGTGGAACAGACGCGGCAGCTCTCCGGGCGTCCCGCTCACAGTACACCTGGCCATTCCATTCGAAATAGTCCCCTTTGAGCACAACTTGGCAGGTGCGACATGTGAGGCAGTCTGGGTGAAATTTGTAGCTATCGGCCGGGCCATGGCCCCGTCGTTCGACCGTCTCCAGGTATTCGCCCTCAATCCCGGTGCGGCAGGTATGGCACAGGGATCCGTTGCGCTGGTGATAATGCTGGGCGCAATATGGATGGTCATCCATCACGTAGAAGTCGGCGGTTTTGAAAGGAGTCTTGCAGTCATAGCAGACAAAACAGGCCCGGTGATACCGGCCTGTCAGACGGCCATCCGCTGATGAGACGGACTTTCCGAAAATCATTTCGCTACACCCACGGCAAGGGCCTTTGGGACGAGGTGCTGCACGAGCCGCCCGTTCTCTGGTCGGGCTCATTGTGGGTGGAGGCTCTGGCCGGTTTTCCTTTGCGTCCGGACTGGGCTTATCTCGAATCAGAGACACGCTTCCCGCGCTGATAGCGGGATCGGTCGGGGAGTCAGGGCTGAAGAGAGGGTCCGGCATCCGAGGAGGCTCGAGGCGGTCCAGCATCATTTCATCCGGACTATTCCGCTGTTTGAGATCATCTACCAGAGTACCTAGTTGACCCTGATCAGACGGGTTTCGTCGTGACAGACTAACGTCCGATGCAATGCTTGACAAAGAGGTACCGCTTCGCGTATCACTAGGCGACGAATCCGAAGAACCTGTTGAGCTTTCCGCCAGACTATCCAAATCATCCAAGCCCAACTCGCGCGCAAAGTTGGTTATTGAGAGACCACCTTCACTGATGGCATCCGAATTTTTCCTCAGCATTTCGCTCGGCCCCACGTAATTGCCAAGGGCCGGGGGTTGCGGATGGGGGAGACCCGGGCTTTTGTAGGCTCTGTATTCAATACTCGGCAAGTCTGTAGGGGAGGTAGGCGAGAAATCTGGCAGCTCGGACGACGTACCGGCGGAACTTAACGTGGGGCTTCGAAAGAACAATTCGGCAGACCCACGGGTACTGCTCAAGCGGTCCGAACTTGTATGAGATGACACACGGAGAGCACTTGGCCTGATTTCCTGGTCCTCGCCAGATTTGACACCATTGTGCAGGATGGTTGATTCTGAAAATGTGGGCGTAGTTGAGTCATGTAGTAATCCGCTAGGAATCATGGAAGGCAACGGAGGAGCATCGTCCATGAATTTATACTGATGAGCCATGCTACCAAAGGACGGTCGCCGAATCGACATTGACGTTGACCGTCTCGAATCATACCGAGAGCTGGCAATAGAAGTTCGGTAACTGCTTCTACTGTCAGTGGAATAGCTATGTTTGTGAGAAAAGGTTGGTAGAGGTCCCGGAACATCGTCCTTGGGCAGCGGTGGCGGTGCCACCGCTTCCTCGCCCAATGGTAACCGTATGCTCTTCAGCGGCTGGACAGTCTCTTGGTCCTGTGGGACCGGTAGTGCCTTATACGGGTTGTCGAGGGGCACCATGGTCTTCGACCGTTGTTGAGACATGGACCGGGGAAGGGGAAATTTTGGGATCTCATCTTGATCTGAAGATCGCAGGTCGGTGGGGAGAGGAGTCGTCTGGCTCCGTAGGAGTTGGCGAGGTGGTGACAGGCGACCACCTGGAAATGGTGTGATGTCCCCCTTACTGCGCATCACCGCTTCTAAGCGCATGAAGGGTTGATCTGCTGGACTGTTACCCTCCACTCCGGGAAAAGACTCGGACTTCCTCGCGAACATACTGGCTTTTGACGGGTCAATGGGTGGGGGGATTCCCGATCTCCCCATACTTTTTGACGGACTATGTGATTTTGGGGGTGGTGGAGGAGGTGTTGCAGAGACTGCCAAAACAGTTAGCATCATGGTAATCATTTGATGAGGAACCATATTACCTAGCATCGGTTCGCAGACATGGTCTCCCATGACGGAGATCTCCACACTCCTTCCACAATTCGAGCATTTGATTGTGGGCAATAAGCCTATATCCATGGTCGCTGCCATGTCCGACGTTGATGGTCTACCGAAGACAATCGCACACGAAGAATCATAGACGAAAGATGGAGGTGACCGTTAATGCGTCAAGGTCGTCAATTTTGCTTCATTACTCGATCCCATTCGACCCCAGTATCAACACCCCCAGTGAAGAAACAAAGCTAAACTCCGTTGGAAAATCATGGAGGAGGGTGATTTTATGAAGAAAAGTGAGAGCAGTTCGTTCAGTAGAAATCAGGATCACAAACGAACTAGCAAATCAAGTTAACTATGACTAGAATAGAATAGTATCTCGTACTCCGTAGTCCAACGTAGTAAATCCGTTGAAGTGGGTCTATGGTGATAGTTTTTTTTTTTTTTTTTTTTTTTTTTTTTTTTTTTTTTTTTTTGGCGGCAGAACCTCGTGCATCTGCCAATATGATGAACAAACAGTGGAGTTGTCAAACAGTTTCCGCTTTTAGGGGGTTGGGTTATAGCGTAGGTACGGTACGGTACAGTACGGTACCTCGCACTAGACCCACATCGGACTAGCCTCGAAGTACTTCAGTCGTCCACCGTTAAGCAGTAAATGGCAAATGCCAGAAGCCCAGGGCAACACGCGTTCTTTGTTCCTTTCTATCTGTACTTGATTAAATTTCAATCTAACTGTTGGTGACGGCCATCTCCGACTAAATTCTTTAGATTGATTCGTTTTCTTTTCCATTTTCTTTGGAACTCTTTCTTTCTTT